>ULGU01000001.1:0-50583 GCA_900519015.1 Yarrowia osloensis
TACAATTAGCCCACCTCCAGATCCCTGTCAGCGTAGTAGATACGTTTGGAGGTCTCGGAATTGAGACCCGTCACGAATGAGATCGGAACACGGTTATCGTAAAGTTTCGTACGTTCGGTACGATACGGTACAGCGAAACATGTTCCGTGCTGAGTTCTCCACTTGGATACGAAGGTTTCGAAAACAATTCTTGAGCCGCACACTGAGACCAGGGGGACTTCACCACGCGATGGGCACAAAAGGTGCCGGTTCAAGTACAGAATTATCTTATTTTACACGAATTTATTACGCAAATAGTTTGGTCTTGAGAGTTATAAAAGTTGAGGAAGAAGCTGATGGTTGGTTTTGAGAGGTAAAAGTGATTAGACGACGAATGGTATCGTCTAGGCCATCAAGGCGAGAAGAGGGAGGGCGAGAAGAGCGCCGACCGAAACAAAAGAGGCACTGTTGGCTTGCTGAGGTTCCGAACCACCTGCGGGAGACTGCTCGAAGGCTGAAGAGCCCGAAGACCCAGAGGATCCAGAAGAACCAGAGGAGCCGGAAAAGCCGGAAGAGCCGGTACCAGGGGGGCCAGAGGAGCCGGACGACCCAGAGGACCCAGAAGAGCCGGAGCCAGGAGAGCCACCAGAGCCTGCAGAGCCTGACGAAACAGAAGAGCCGGAGTTTCCAGAGGAGCCGGAGCTTCCAGAGGAGCCGGCGGAGCCAGAAGAGCCTGAAGAGCCTGAAGAGCCTGAAGAGCCAGAAGAGCCAGAAGAGCCAGAAGAGCCTGACGAGCCAGAAGAGCCTGACGATCCTGACGATCCAGCCGAAGAGGACCCAGAAGAAGACCTAGAAGAGCCAGACGAGGAAGACCCAGAAGAAGAGCCAGAAGAGCCAGAATTGCCAGATGAACCAGAGGATCCAGGGGAGCCAGAAGAAGAGCCTCCCCGTCCGCCGGCAGAGTTAGATGGCTCGCCTCCAGAAACGCCTCCATAGTTGTCAGATCCTCTACCAGGGCTGTTGGAACCATTACCAGGTGAGCTGGAACCTCCAGAACCACGAGAGTCAGTAGTACCGCCAGAGCCACCTTGGCCACCAGCAGGGACTGTGACGTAGACGATGAGAGTGCCTTGAGAAGTGGCATGTCTCGAGTTGCCACCGTCGGAGCCAGCAGTGACGAAAACGGTAACAGTGGCAGTGGGAGCTGGAGCAACAGTGGAAGTGACAGTGGTTTCGGCAACAGTAGTCTGCTCAAAAAGGTCGCCGTCGTCGTTAGTGAGGATCTCGGTACCTGCCGTGGGGCCAGACACGGTATGGGTAGAAACAACAGCCTTGGTTACCTGCTCGTAAAGCTCCTCATCGGAATTGATAAGAACCTCAGTGCCGGCAGTTGGTCCAGTAACAGTCTTTGTGGAGACAATTGTCTTGGTCACCTGCTTGTAAGGCTCACTGTTGCTGTTGGTGAGGATCTCGGTGCCGGGGGTTGGTCCTGGAACAATCTTTGTGGACACAATACTCTGAGTAGCACTAGTAACCTCAAGATAAAGCTCACTGTTGGCGTTGGTCAGAGTGGCTGTACCGGCGACAGGTCCAGAAACGGTGTTGGTGGACACAATGCTCTGAGCAGTCGTGATCTGCTCATAGAGCTCTCCATCGGTGTTGGTAAGAGTCTCAGTGCCGGGAGCAGGACCAGGGACGACGTTGGTAGAAACAATACTCTGGGTGGTGACCTGCGCGAACAGCTCACCATTGGTATTGGTGAGAGTGGCCGTGCCAGCAATGGGTCCAGGGACAAAGTGCGTAGAAACAATGCTGGGAACCGTCGTGACCTGCTCGTAAAGCTCCCCGTCAGTGTTGGTGAGAGTCTCCGTGCCGGCGATGGATCCGGGGACGACGCGGGTGGAAACAATACCCTGGGTGGTGACCTGCTCATAGAGCTCGCTGTTGGCATTTGTCAGAGTCTCTGTGCCTGGAAGGCGTCCGGTAACGGTTTTGGTAGAAACAATGCCCTGAGATGCACTAGCAGTAGTAACCTGCTCGTAGAGCTCTCCATCAGAGTTGATGAGGGTCTCTGTACCTGCAACAGGTCCAGGTACAACGTTGGTAGAGACAATACTCTTGGACTCAATGAATCTAGTCACCTGCTCGTAGAAATTGCCATCCGGGTCCGTTAGAGTAGCAGTGCCTGGAATGGATCCGGGGACGGTGTTGGTAGAGACTGGAGTGCGCGTTATCTCCTCGTAGTAGTCACCGTTGGCGTCAGTGAGTGTAGCAGTTCCCTCCGTGGTACCTGGGACAGCGTTGGTAGAGACAGGAGTTCGAGTGATCTCTTCATAGAAGTTGCCGCTGGCGTCAGTGAGTGTAGCAGTGCCTGCTTCAGAGCCTGGAACGGTGTTAGAAGAGACCGGGGTACGAGTGACCCGCTCGACAAGGTCACCATCCACATTGCTGACATACTCAGTTCCCTCAATCGATCCAGGCACAGCCGTGGTGGAGACAGGCACAGCAGTCACTTGCTCGTAGAAGTTGCCATCGATGTCGGTCAGAGTCTCAGTGCCAACAACGCTTCCCGGGACGACATTGGTGGAAACAGGTGTTGCAGTGACTTCCTCGTGGTAGTCACCATTGGAGTCTGTGAGTGTAGCTGTGCCGGCCGTGCGTCCTGGAACAGTGGCAGTAGAAACAGGGGCAACAGTCACCTCCAAGTAGAAGTCACCATTGTCATCAATGAGAGTAGCAGTACCAGGAGATGGTCCGGGAACAGTCGCAGTAGAGACCGGGGCGGCTGTCACCTCTTCATAGAAGTTGCCATTATCGTCAATCAGAGTAGCCGTGCCTGCAGTGGGACCTGGAACAGTGGCAGTCGAGACGGGTGTCAAGGTGATCTCCAAGAAATACTCATCATCAGTGTTTGTAAGAACCTCAGTTCCTCCGATTGAGCCTGGAACAGTCCTGGTAGAGACTGGGGTGCGTGTGATCTGCTCCACAAAGTCACCGTTGGTGTCTGTCAAGATCTCAGTACCCTCCGCAGTGCCTGGGACAAAATTAGTGGAGACAGGAGTTCGAGTCACTTGCTCTGTGGGATCTCCGTCAGTTCCTATCACAATCTCAGTGCCTGGAATGAGTCCTGGGACAATGTTGGTGGTGACGGGGGCACGTGTGACCTGTTCAGTGGTTACACGACCTGTTCCACTAATAGTCTCCGTGCCAGCTGAGGGACCCACGACTGTAGTTGAGACAACGTATCCCACGGAAGCTAGTCCATAACCATGAGGAAAGCCGTTGACACCACGGCCTTGCGCAAAACAAAAGGGAAAGGGTTCCGCGGCATTTTCTGGTTGGGGGTAGTTTCCAGAGTAGACAAAGCAAGATCTCGGGCCGTCTCCAGACATTTTTCCACGAGAGGAGAAGTACAAGCCATCCACCGTGCTTGCCATGACACTTGGCATTTTGTTGAAATCGAGCTCAGTTTGAGTTACTGTCTCATTGGTGACACTTCGGGGTGGGTCGAAATCGGCATCAGTGGGCATTCCCTGGGCATCACTTCTACCTCGAGGTTGCCTTCCTTCCAGATAGTACGCTTCCACCATTCCCCACTTATGAGTCGGAACGGGTTCAAAACTGAACCCCTCAGTTACCTCTAGTCGGCTGACCTTGGGAATGGATAAAACCTGAAACTCGTCCTGCCAGACAAACGAGGACATGCCAAAAAGAGTGTAGTCGCCATCACGCCAAGTGTCAATGAAGACCCTTGTGACAGTGTCTCGAAAAATAACAAATTGAGGCGAAATAATAGTGATGGTACTGGAGAAAGAGTTAACAGTGAAAGCATGTGTTCCAAGAGAGGCTGCTGCTGGATCCACGAGAAAATCGACACTGAGGCTTCCTTCGATATCAAAAGTATCAGCGGGAGGGCTGTCAAAGAAAGTCGTAGCTGTAGCTCGGAAGGAATAATTGTTGTCAATAGCCACCACCTCAAACATCTGCTCTCGGTTCTCGCTCTCGATGTAGATTGGGTCGTAGGAGTAGGGCACCCGAGAACCAGCGGTACGAGGAGCAACGCGTCCCGAGATGGTAAAATCGAAGTAGTCTCCACTTTTGATTGAAGGCGCGGTAGCTGCATCAAAAGTAATGGCCAGCTCAACTTCCCATGTATCCTGGACGGTACCAGTGTTCGAGGTAGCGTCCTGGGCCAAATGGGCTGGCAGTGATAGGGCTGCTCAGAGCCGTCTGGGCTAAAGCCACAGAGACCTGCAACAAAACGAAGATTGCGAAAGTGATCATTGGTGGTTGTGTTGCCCGAAAGTGGCGGCAACGTGATTTCTTTATATGTTTGAATGGCAAGGGTGTTTTGAACAGTGTGGCTACAACTGATGTTTTTTGCTTGTAATATGTAACTGCAACGCCTCAGCATGCGTTTGCCCATGTTTTTTATCACTTTGGCTTGTTAAGGGCGTATTCAAAGAAAGGCCATGAGGCATTGGTTCGCTGGCAACAATGCTCACTCCATCTCCAAGAAAGCCTACAGTAAGTGTCGCGGCAATTGCAATCGCCATTGCAAATGGTCGAATGAGCTTGTCAAAAGCCCCGAAGCAGTTGAGGTGATTTCAATGTATACATTTTTCGAGAATAGTAGCAACGCAACTTTGGTGGTGACATCGTGTTCCTGCCAGCCCCCAGACAGACGCAACGTACAGTGGCGCTCATGTCGTCACCCTAGCAGAAGTGCGGTGGTACAACATCTATGCCTCGTTGTATTTAGCCGCTTACTGCTTTCGTTGGCTACGGCTACGGCTATAGATCTGCTTCCAATAGTGGTAGAAGGAAAGACTGCACTAGAATTGAAGAACTATTGGATCTCCGTTGATGCTCACGAATGCCTACCCTGTTCTCTTTCATGCTCGCTTGAGCCACAGAATCGTACTGTGCTGTAGTCACGACCAAACATGTACTCTTAGTGACGATGATCTCTTGAGGTGAGAGTTACGTTGCGGAGACTCTCTGCTGGATGCGACGTAACTGTGTAGATGCTGAGGCCAAAAGTGAATGCCACATGAAAGTGCAGATGCTGAGGCTGAGAATGATGTCACCTGCCTAAAAGGGGCAGATGCAGTACGTTACGGTAGTCCCATCACCGGTTCAGGATGTCCCATTTGTGAAAGTACCGTATATGGACGTACGATACATGTTCCGGCGCAAATTAGCTTTTACACTCTCCCCTGCATTAGCCTCGGTACGTAACGTTTCAAGCTTTGACTAAATTATGCACACTGTAGCAACCTGCCCGATTATGCGTGCCGATGGCACCTTCCATAGGATGCAGCATGTTGCACATTTTTGCCACACATCCTGAAGAAGGCTCAAAACCCAAAGATTTGCATCTAATTACTACAGTTGAAGCTATTAATGCCATCATCAACTACAGTGCAGTTTAGCGCAACCAATAATCCTCTCATCTTGCATGGTCGGCTCGACTCAAGAGTGCCTGCAGACTCTAGCATTATGTATGCCGAGTCTAACTATCGTCGTGCCGCCGCTAATTTAGGAAGGCTTAACATTGAGCTAAATCGCGTTCACATCTGAACGATGGCCCGTCAGCTAATTGTCACAGTCCGAAAATGGCACACCACGACGCTCGCTAGGGTGTCCAAGAAATCGCTTGCGCTACTGTAGCAAACGCCTCGGTTGTATCCACAGTTCTTTTTCTTTGGTGGTGGCATGGTGGAAACGCAAAGGGTATGCAACCCCCACAATTATTTAGCGTACAAATAAGCATATTTCCACAGTTACCAGGCACAAGTGAACGCCTTCGTATCATACGAGTACAAGTACAGTAGTATTTGACCTTTCTGTGATATACTTGCACGGAGACCAGCTAGCTACCGGTACAGTACAGTACTTGTACTATTTTGCTATGATACATTATCAGTACTGTACGGTGCAATACTTCAAAATCAACTTCATTACACAGATGCTCAAACAGGGCATCTATAAATCGATTCTTGGCCAAGGTGCCCCATCTAGCGGCAACCCTAAACTGGATCCAAAAAGTGGAAGACAAAGAGCGGGAATAGTGGCGACAAGCTCCCGAGTGGTCATCTTTCGCGTGGCTCTATATTGGATCTGAAAGCGGGAGAACAAAGATCGGGGATTGGTTACATAGAAGTCCAGTGAGGGTCCGAGTAGTCTTCCTCCAAAGGTTTCTGTTTTAGTGGCGTGACAATGGCCATGGACACACAACTGAGTGCTGTAGTTCATCCTAAGCTTGAGCTGTAGATCGTTGTGCCATATACTGGTACTCGTACATAATCACAAACAAATAAGGGGAATTACCTACCAGTACTGTAGATCTATAAACTCAGAAAAAGCCGTGTAGAACGCGTCAATGGTAGACTGCTGGTACTCGTACGGTAAACGCATCATCGTGATGTCTAGCCGTCTAAAGGTGGTATAGGTATCATGAGGGTACCACTCGTTTTCCTCGTCGTGAGCATCTGGCGGCACAGCTGGCAGTTGCGCCCGAGAACGGAGACTTACGGCGGCTGTCTGTGGCGTCGTGACACTGCCCAGTAGAAGTGAGGTACGGGCAAGCATCCGCCATGAGCATTTCGCACTCTCCATTCGTGGCTGTCATGCTATGTCGTCATGGGAGCTGCCGTCGAGTTGACGATTGCCTCCCGTCAGTGTCGTATCTTTCTCCCCTACTAAGACAGAGTCATTGCGTTGCATTGTAAAGATAGTATGCTCTTCATAGTCGCATTGGTCAGAATCCACAGACGGTGCTGTCGCTAGCTCAAGCCGCTGTCGTGATCTGCTGTTGGTGTAGTTCTCGTGGCATGTTGGCTGAGTAGATTGAGACCTCACACTTCAGCGTAACACACGTGAGTGCAAAGTTGTGGGGTTTCTGGCCAGTACCTCCATACACATGTCGATGGAGTTATGGTTATCGCGGCACTGTTTGAATGAACTGCTGAAAGTGACGTGTCGGGCTGCACCTCCAATGTTCTGCGGTGGAGAAGGCGGATCATGTACTGATGTCGTTGGGGCTCAGGCGTGCGGACTGTAAAAGACACTGAGCGAGTTTTATCGATGGGGCCAATGCAAGTGATGTGTCGGACGCCTTGTGGTCAACGAACCACAGTGTCAGCGACGAAAGGTGCAGAGATTTGTCACTCTTTGTTGTCCACGAACATTGCTCACGCGGCTATGTATGATTTGGAAGAAGGATATGTTTGTTGCTGGTGTTGCTGGGCTAGTCTCATGTCGATGGTATGTGGTGAGGTCGCATTTCTCTGTTGTGATGGGGTGTCACGGGTGCTAGTGTATTAGGGTTTGGTAGCAAAATGCCCTGAAGGTGGACACGGCCTCGTGAACAACGATAGCGAAATCTGAGAGGGGCATGAGTCAGACGCGGGTATTGAGCAGGTGTTAAGGAGACCGTGTGTGACCACAAGGGCACCACCATCGTCAGAAGGAGTCCGAGCCGGGCGAGGTTACAGATCCAGACGATCAAGAAGTGGAGGAATCGGGACGGAGAAAGATGAAAGAGCTTGAAGAGCTTCGAGTGTCAGTGGAGCTAAGCAAGTCAGCGGAGCTGGAAGAGTCTGGGGGATGATGACACCAGGAGAGGATATAGAGGGTGCGGATGAGCTGGAGACATTGAAGATGATGGTCCTGTCGAATTGCCTCGAGAACAACTTGAACTATCAGTGTAAGAGCCTCCGAAGTCAACAAAATTGATTCCAAACCCTCCACTGGAGTCGCTCAAGCCACCAGCCGAACAGCTTGAGCTTCTGTCGTCACTAGCCTTCCCACCATGACAGCCAGATCGTCAATGGCCAGGGTTTTATAAAGGATGAACAGTTAAAGCACAGTGTCGGTGCCTCCAGCTGTAATGGCCGAGTTTAGAACGACTCGAGATAATCAAACCAAGTTGGCCCTCCGTGTTCTTTTGGCTTGAGGAGGTGTCATCAAAGAAGTGACACTGTCCTCTCACAGGCGTCAATCGTTATCCGCTGTGAGACTAGTGTCCGACCATGAAGGGTAGTGCTGCCATTTTTATAGTCTTCATCTGCTTTGATGCGTTTTGTCTAAATCTCGCATCATCCCGGGAGCGCTCTTGTACTTGCTGGTTATCATTCAGTATCTTTAAGGTGGACCTGCCAAGTTCGGAGTAGGGAAAAGCTGGTTTGTGTGTGAAACTCAAGGAAATAGGCACCATGTATCCCCACAATTCTCCTCGACTTGTACCCACAACATCGATTGAAATGACCTCACCATTGGAAGCTGGACAGAACCGAGAAGTCTTCTACTCAGTTACTTTCGGTAGTGATGAGCTTGGCACTGGCGTCGATGACGCCCGCAATTTCCGGTTGTCTTTCATCTACACTACCTGCGACGGAACTTCTACAACGTATATTTTCAGTTCTGTTCCATATGGCACGACACTCCTTCAGCTCATGCTCTTTCTTCCCGAAGGGATGGAGCATCGGAGGTTCATGTTTTTTGTTGGTGGTAGAAGACTCATAATGCGGAGCGACACCAAAAAAACTCTTGCAAGACTCGGTTTGCGCGAAGGAGGCGTGATCGAGGCCATGGAACGAGGAAAAAGTGGCTGAGACTGAAAGGGGCGACGGCATCGTATCAAGCAGGGAATTTGCAAACTCACGATATCAGAGCGTAATTTATTGTGTTGTTACAAGCAGTTGAAAAAGAGGCACTCCAAGACTACAGGAACGCCATTCGTCATACATATAATGACTCTCGTGTTCAATGCTGTATTTTTTATGTATCCACCTTCTGCTTCTTTGCGGGCGGTTGGTCCTGGACCTCCGAATGATGTGCGCTGTAGTCGAACGAAAACGGCTCAGGATCGGACTCAAGAGCAGCCCACTCCTTGGCGTACTTCCCTTTGCCACTGACCCTCACGGTCTTCGGATTTACGTACAGAGTTCTCCAGTGGGGATGGAAGTCGTCCGGAAGCAGTTCCCTCTCTTGCAAGATAGCAGACATCCTGTGCTCACACGGATAGCCTAGAGGCTCGTCTTCGGAACAGTCGCAGTAGGATGAGCCCGGCTTGCCGCCAGCCAGACGTTGAGCATGCTTTAAAGCCTCAGACGAGATAACGCCCATACAGTGAATCAGACGTTCGTTGATGCCAATCTTTCCAGTACCATGCTTCGACCCATGGTGTCTAGCTAGATGTTCGTACCTCTCCTTGAACTGATGAAGCAAGCATCGAATCATCTCAAAAACGTTAAGGTAGGTCTCTCGCGTTTCCCATGTTGCGACGTATGTCTGGGTTGGTCTCACATCGAAATGAAGATGCTGATCCTTGAAGGGGGTAAGAATTCTTGGCAGGTGATCCTCCATGGTGGCTAGAAACTCCTTAACTTTTCTTGAGGTTCCCTTGGGGTAAGAAAGCTTCATCATGACCCTATCAACTTCATACTCGGTGGAAGCATCGCCAAAGTGCGACCAGGCGCCCCAGCATGGACCATAAGAGCCTCTCGATGCCTCCAATTCTACCAGCTCGTCAGCAGCCTCTGGGTCCATGTAAACGTAGGCGTTTGGAAAAGCGGCCTCGCATTCGCCGATGCATCGAGCAGAACTATTGGCCTGGATAAAACTGGGATCGGGAATCTGGTGGTTGTCTAGCAGACTCTTCAACTGCTTAAAGAGCCAATTCCACGTCTCACAGACGATGGAGTACTGGGGATAGTGTCTCTCCACAACACAGGCAGCTATAGGGAAATCCTGATTGTTGCAGTCGACACCCTTGAACATGACCAGCTGCTGGTATTTGTTGGCGACTGGAACTGCATCCAGCTCATGAAGAATCATGACCTCGGGATACGTCTTCCACAGTCTGTAGCCTTGAGTATGGGCGATGAAGATGGAGTTGGGAGTAGGCTTGTCTCTGAAATGATATTTCACATGTAGAAAAGGGGCCTCAAAAAGTTTTTCAATTGCTTTGTGAGGAGTGTTTCCACCCAAGCGAGCGATTTTGAGCTCTTTGAGTGTCTTGGCAATGGCTTCTTTGGTGTATTTTTCGCTAGGCACCCACCTGTGTGCCACCTTGACAAGATTGTCGATGCCATTTGTGCGTTCGAGGCGGTCCAGTTTGGATGCTGCAGATGCGTCGCGTGGTGTACAGAATAGGGCATGCAGAGATATTCCATCAGAGCGGTTGGCGGGGTGGATACTGGGCTGATGGTTGTGTTCGGATTGGCCCACGATGTGCTGCACAGTGTGTGTTGCATCTTTGGCCTTGATTCTGACAGCAAACGCGCACCCCTCTCGACTGCAGTTTAAAATAGCATCCGCTTCCTTGAGCTCAAGGACGACCTGGTAATGACGCCGGTGGGCGTGGAGCATGACATCCACAATGGCTTCCTCCATTGAAAAGAAACAGGCCTCGACTGGAAGTGTGTCGTCTGCCCAAGAAAGTGTAACGCGGGGATAGACGACCTTGAGGTTATGCTGCAAATTCTCAATGTTCAATTCCTTTTTCAGGCCTGGAACGTTGAAAGGGTTCGAGTTGGGCCCCTTTGTCATCTGCACCAAAATCGCGTTTACCTTGTCGAGAACGGCGGCAGTGGCAGGGTCCTCGTGTCTGGGCTTTTCGGCCGACGGCGTGGGCAAAGGCGCGGGGGTATCTTGGTTAGATGGGGCCGCTTCCGGAGCGGAGACTGATGCTGCTGCCGGTGCTGGTTGAGATCCCTGGCCCTTGGGTGTAGGCTGAGCTGTCTGCGCTGTCTGGGCAGTCTGCGCTGTCTTCTCTTTTAGTGACCGCGAGTCGTCTGTCAAGTCAACTATTTCGGGAGCATCGTGGGCGTGAGTTGTCGGAGGCAATTTTGTTGCCGGGGGCTGCACGTTGGCTCCATTCGTAGCTGGCGGTCGCTCAAGCAGATCCTGCTGAGCAGGCTGGACTTGCTGGACTAATAGCACTGGTGGTACCGCTTGGATTGGTGGGGGCGGCTGTGCATGCTGAACGGGTTGGTATGGTGGCTGGGGTGGTTGAGACGGTTGGGCAGGGTGGAATGCGTGTGGGGGAAGCGAATTGCCGTTTCGAGGGGGCTGCGACTGTTGGCCTGCGACAGCCACATTCTGGGCTTGGTTCGGAATGAGTGGAGTGACCTGAGGTGCTGTCTGGGTCACTGGCAATATTCCTGTAAGCAGGTCAAGTGTATGCGGCGAGTCGGGCTTCATGAATATATCGGACATCGCTGGGGCCAGTAGTGAGCTGTGGACGGACCCAGCATAGTCAAGATAACGGAATTGGTGGTTTCGTGTGAGAGCTGCGAAAGACTGAACAAAGCCCGGCAGGAAGAAATTTCCGATCCTCGGCAATAGCATGCAGACATAGCCGATAATATCTGCGTCTACCAATGCTAGACTAGGAAGCACGTAAGTTGCGACTGTCTCGTGGTTCAGACACGATAAGACCGCAAAACAACCTCTGGATTGGGACCCGTCCATCCCAGTGTTCCATAAGAAATCCCCCAAAATGGCTTCGAAGGTCTGATCGGGTCGTAAAAACCAGCCGGAGTGTCTCGTCGGCAAATTGGAGCCATACCTGTTTCGGTAGCTTTGTCTGGCCTCGACTGAGGACATTGTGGGTGACGCGTCAAGTGAGTCTCGCGGGCGCGCTGAAAAACATCATGCAGAGTGAGATGCAACTTTAACCCACGTTTGTGACAACACTTTACGATATGATAATTTGACCTTTACGCTGAGGCTCAATTGACCATCTCTTCATCTAAAAGTAGGAGACAATAAAGGACGCCACCATAGTCGTGGAAAGGCTGGCAACTGCCTATTGGTTGCGTGATCACCGAGCTTATTTCCTAAAGCACTTGGGTGCCTTTTAAGTTCTGGTCCTTGTACGAGCGCCTATGAGTTGACCAGTTCTGGGCCCGCGTAACGAATCCCTTCTTTGATGGTGGGAAGTCAGGTGGTCTCGTTGTAATCGCAAAGTTGTCCTGTAACTATTTCTTGATCTATTATCCGACTCGGTATTCATGTTTCGCTGCGAATCAAAGCCGACTCTTGAGCTTTTCTGCAATTGAACGGCTATTCTGGATGTAACAGTAGCTATTGGAGACCAGTCACTTTTCCTATGAGCCACTGAAATCCTGGCTTATATTGGAAGGCGTATTGTCGAGAACGAGACCATATCGCACCGTCCTGAAGGTTAGGAGGAGTTGCTGCGAGCGCATGCATCATTGAAGTTTTTTTCACAATGGAATGTAAACATGCCAAGCGCAGCAGGGCGGATCACGGAAGGCGGGTGGCGGGGGACCATAACGCCCTTTTGGATACGTCTATAATCAGGCAGAACTTGTGACCTTGATGTTGCCGTCTTCCTGAGTGGGGCGTGTCGTCTTCTTTTCTGATTCACATTGTACAAGTACTTGCACTTTAGGCCTGCATGCCCATCTGGGATGGGTATGTGCACTTCATTTGGGTGATGCAATCCTGGGTGCTAAGCTTGGGGATTTGTGGGGAAGCCCATCCATTTTTGCTTATGCTGCGAAAACCAGAGGTCAGCCACTCTCTATATTTGAATCCTCCACAACTACGACAGAACCACACACCTCCACCACTTACTGTAGCCGGTTTAGCCGTGCCATCGTTTCCAACACTGCTACTGGGTGCTAAAAATGACGTCAATGAGGCTCATGCAGGGGTCTGGAGCTGAAATGGAGAGGTGCGCACAGGTGGCAGATCCAGCAAGAAAAATCAGTGTGGGGTAGCTACAAGGACTGTACTTGTACATACGAATACTGTATTTGCTCTCAAATGAAGTCCTTGTGTCGCACATACCGGTGTGGCGCGAAGAGGTGAGAGCGACGGACAGCATCTGTCCAGGGTCGGCGACATGGAGACAATGATTGATCACAAAAGCGACGAGGACATTACGCCTTGGGCCATCATCACTAGCAAGATACGGCGCCTGGTAGTAGCGATGTCTGACGACACATGGAGGGAAGCCAGTCTGAGTTTTCCTTATTATGATCATTTCTAATGTACCCAGAGCAATTAGGAAGGCTTCCGGATCAAGAAGAAGCCCATTGCTCAAAGGGACAGGACTAGCGAGTGGTTTGATCGCTAAATGGACATCGGAACTGTTGCGGAAAGCGCTGGCTCGGCCTCATGCAGCATGCAACGTTTTTCGTGTATAATTAAAGTTCACCCGTGTCTCTATCACCTGAATTTCAGGAGCGTGATTGCCGTGGAAAGGAGCCCCAAAGACGCGGTCTCCTTAGATTAACAGGGAGTGCTAATACATTGAAATACATCAATACACTAGCACGCTCAATTTTCCCTAGAGAATATTAACACAAGTCCTCTCGTATTTAACTCAATTGCAGGGCGGTTTCAAATCGCGAGCTTAAATGAAACGATGTTCATGCGCGTGTTGCTCGCCATTGTCGGGGATAGGTGATGCAGGTGACGAGTGGTTATTCCGATACAACCGAGACTATCAGTGCTCGTAATAGGTGCATTTGCATCAGGTGGCTGGTAAACACAACGCTGGGAATCGGACGTGTATAATTCGTTGTGAGCCTTTCATGGGTGACCCCCACTATATTTCCCCCTGAGACGTCTCGAAATTGACCACTGACGACTGTGCCTCACCCCACAACTCAACATCTGAAGCAAGAACCATAAGATAAAATATCTCTCTTTGACAGGTGAGGGGGCGCCGCTGGCTACTGGGATAAAGGCGCAATAGGGAAACGTATCCGAAAGAGGGCATAGTAGTTCAGCAGTTCTCTCACCCGAGCCACTCTTTCACACACAGACGCGCAGACACGCACGCCTCCCAACGCTGACCTACGGATGCGGAAGATGTACATACCGTACGAGCTTGGTACGGTTACACACAGAGAGGCCTCAGTTATTTGTATTTCACGAGAGACTTCCATCTCATCAAATGAATTGCGGCCCCTGCTTGGACACAATGGAACTTGAAAATGGCGTTTAGAAATCATAATATTCGGGGTCTTAACGTGGGGTTTGAGTCGAGATCCAGATAGCTGCCCACACATGACGTCGCCAATCACAGTCCGTCGACAGTCCAACTTTTAGGAATCGGACTGTCTTGTACTCTGTTGCAGCCCCAAATCACCTACTCAAAAATATTATCTAGGAGAAGCGGCCGATATTATGTGCATGTTGTGTCCTTATGCGAGCGACCCACAGTATAAGGACAACCTCACCGATATATAAGATCAATAATTGGCACTCATCAAGCCCATCAACTAACCAACTCTTCTTTCAACACCTGTCTCGTCTTCTGGCTCTCGAGCCACATCATAATACACTCACATTTACCGACCATTTATACACTCGTTTTGACTATGTCCCATCTCCAGGGCCAAATGATTTGTCTTCACTGCGGCGAGCACTTTCCCCCAAGTGAAGAGTCCAAGCACAAGAAGGAATGCAAAATGACTCTGTCTTAGCCGGACTATCGCACATAAATACGAGCGAATCTATTGATATTAAAAATGTATTAGAAAGGGTTAGTTATGAAGTGAGTGTATCTAAAGAGCGTAAGGGGGAGGGGACAGGTCACTTTTGATGGTGAAGACATCAACAGGAACACAGATTTTGCCAGAGCTGTCCTTGGACTGGCCCTTGACGGTGACCTCCAAGAAGTAAGTGTGGTTGATAAGCTCAGTCTGGAAGCTGGCAGGAGGCATAGACTTGAGTTGGACGGGGATCTTCATGTCGGTGAGTGGCTTTCGTAGCGAAACTTCGCCTTTTGTGATCCTCTGCTTTGAACCGTTAGTGACCGCATAGATCTTGTAGGAGACAGTCTTGACAATAGGGCCAGGGCAAGTCTGTGACGTCAACTCAAAGTAGCTGTTCTCCTTGGTGATGGGGTGCACGTTCAGGCGGTACTGGGAGAATTGGTACTTTCGGGCTGCAAGATCTAGAGGGTTAATATCGCTTTCAGAACTCGTCAAGTCAACTTTGATAGGATAGAAGCACGATAATCGAGGGTCTTTGGCTCGGTCGTTAACCTCCAGACTGAGTTTGTAGTTTATCATGGAGTCACCATTGTATAGAGTGGGGGCGTCGACGTTTAGACTGTGAACAAAAGAGTAGTGTCGATGATCAGAAGACGTCGATGTGTGTGTGAACTTGATCTTTTCTTTGAGGAACTGCTTCTTTGTCTTCTTGTATTGTTGCGTGCCGATGAGGTAGAACTCAATGAGACTTTCACTGAATTCAATGGAGCTCAAGAGGCGAGGAGTGAGCTTGTGAATGGTGAAGATGCCGAAAATCTCATCTTTGGAATCGTATCGGGTTCGCTGAAGCTTGATATCGACGGGGTCGAACTGTGTCTTTAGTCTGTGGGTGGCTTCGAGTAGAAGGAAATCCATGGAGTGTGATGCTGTGGAGTGCGGAATGTAGTTCTGGGTGGGGGATGGAGTCAGTCGGGGATCACTATACATTTTTTAGAACAGAATGATGGTGGAAGCAGTGCGTATATATACACACACATGTTTGGAGCCCTCTCTGTGACTCTTAGCTCCTGGACTCGGATTTCCAATCTATAGCACTTAGAGTTGAGTCTGTCACAATGAGGTTCGCAGATTGCGACGCAGCTAAAACGCCAAAATTGTTGTTTATCCAGCCATGTGACTAACAATTGAGCTCGCAAAAATTGGTAATCAGCCGGTAGTGCGTTTCCGACACCTCCTTCAACTTAAAGGCCCTTGTTTGAGTCGCTGAAGGTTGCAGTTGCGGCGCCTCAGATGCAGGACTGGCACAATTGAGGATGCGGCTAAGAACTTGGCGCCGCACACTCATGGTTTCCGTTCTCGTGGCATGATGCGAGTTCAACATGCCAATAGATCCGAGACTGTTGCGGGGTTTACTGATACAGCAACGACCGTCGTTCCGAAGTTTGTTCCGATCACTATTCCGCTTCCGCCTCCGCTGCACCTATAACTTGCAACCCAACCTTAGAGCAGCTTTCATTAGATTTGGATCTCAAACACAGGAAGGGGGACAGAAGGGTGCATAAGGTGAAGGAATATTAGATACATACTGTATGAAAAACGCGTGCCAATACTGTAGCCCGTACGCCAGACATGTACTCCGGAATATTTTTTTGTCTTTACGATAATCGCACGGGTATGAGCTTGCTTGATGCTCATTCTTTTGCCACTGAATAGCGCCATGGGGCTAAAGCGTCTCAATCGCCGCATGAGGCTGAACTATGCCAAACTAGATGTGGTTGCGACCCTTCCTTTTGATTCCAAAATGTTCTCGGGTCCTCTATTCTCGTAAAATATTCCACTTTACTTGAGTTGATGGACCTTCAAGGGTCGAAATCCAAATGTTCGGCTTATGACTCATTCGTGTTCACTCCCCCACTGTACAATACCATCACCTCAAGAAACGTCAATTTAACTGACAGTAGCTATCGGCTAGAAGAACAAGGAAGAAGCAGTGAATGCTGCTCAGTCAACAGCCCCTTATGACTCTACAACTGCCAATGCCTTGTACTCGTACCTGAGCATCCAGTTCACCAGCCGGAAATTTAGAATTCAGGCAACCACCTCAGATCATCTCGTCGGCTATTGATTTAGGCGGGGTTGAGACAAGTCTCTAAGCAGCCAATTTCTTTCGAGATCGTTCCCTGGCATGATGTCGGACACCGGGGTTTGCAAAACTGCGTGCGTGACTCAACTTTGCATGCAGATGAATTTATGGGGGCGAGGAGACGAGAGTGTTACAATATGACACTCACCACAGCGATCAGCCACACGACGCTTGAGCCTACGTAGACTGTACAATTCTTTTCGTGACTCTAATAACAAGTATCGGGCTCAGTGTTGCAGCGTGGCATGAAGCGGCTCGAGCCCCGAGTCCCCTATGACTCTATGGGCCCCATTAGAGTATCGGAAAGGGGCAAAAAGGGACAACAATGATTTTTACTCTGCTCCAACAGTAACTCCAACCCGCCCTCACGTGAAGGCCATTGTTCGGTTACTCAGGTCTCATCACGTTTTGAGAACAACTCTAATTGTCGAGAGGTGGTCACGTGAAGATAACGCGATTATGTACTCTACCCTGAGGGGCCAAAAACAGAGGCGTGTTGAAAGGCCCAATCCAAGCAGCCAAGTTTTAGAAGCGTGCAGAGATAGAATAGAGGACCTAGAATGACATGCTGATTATTTGTTTCGAATTCGGTGTTTCAACTTCCTAACGTATAGCTAGCCCACCCCCGAGATTCTCAGAACACTGTATTATTAAGCGAGCCTAACGGTGCGGTTTAGGTTGGTGGGGGTCATCGTAAGTTGCGCAGGTTATAACAACGCCCCCGACACCGTCACGAACGTTCCCACAAAACAATGTCTTCAGCAATCATCGTCGGAGGAGGAATTGCCGGCCTGCGAGCCGCCAACGTGCTCAAATCACACGGACTCAAGGTGACCGTTCTGGAGGGACGAGATCGAGTGGGAGGACGTATCCTCACCGAGACCGAGCCCTTCATGCACGAGATGGGAGCCTCGTGGTTTCATTCCACGGCCACCAACAACCTGATGCCTCTGCTCAAAACTCTCAACATCGAGGGTTACTTCGATGACTCTTCTGTTGTTGCTCTTACTGAGAACGGACCCGCCAAGGGCTCTGGAGGAAACGTCAAGAACGAGTTTGTGGCTTGGGCCCACAACTACTTCAAGCTCAACCCCTCTGCCGAGGATATCAGCGCCAAGAAGCTCTACCAAAAGTATGCCGAGAGCGTCTCTCACATTGACTCCGAGGCCAAGGAGCAGGGCTACGCTGTGGCTCGATTCTTCGAGATCCCCTTCGGCTTGCCCTTCTCCGAGATCTCTGGCAAGGCCGTGTCAGGAGCTGGAGGATCCCGACCCCGTGATCTGTACATTCTCAATGGCTACACAAAGGTGATTGACTGGCTTAAGAAGGATATCGCCGACGACATCAAGCTTGGTGTCGACGTCTCTGCAGTAGAGAAGACCTCCGACGGCTACAAGGTGGCCACATCCAAGGGTGATTACACTGCCGATGCTGTCATCGTGGCTGCTCCGCTCAACGTTCTCAAGCGGGGTGACATATCTCTCCCCTCTGACGTCTCCAAGGTCTCGCAAGCTCTTCAGCACATGTCTTACGGAGGAATGAGCAAAATCTACCTCACCTTTGACAAGCCCTTTTGGGACACTTCTGTCGATCAGTTTCACTACATTCCTTCTGAAAATGCTAAGGAGGCTGTCCTGAACCAGCCCTTTGTGATCGTCAACCTGGCAGCCTCCAAAAAGGCCGAGGGACTGTGTTTCCTCACTTCGAAGGAGACATCCGATCTGCTGGAGAAAACCTCCACCAAGGACGACATCTTCAACCTCATCAAGCCTGTGCTTTCCGTTCTCGGCCATACGGACGAGAAGCCCACCTTTGTTGAGCGAACCACATGGACTCAGGACAAGTATGCTGGCAACGGTACCTTCTCCTCCACGAAGGTTGGTGATGACCGAGGAGCCTGGCTCGAGGCTGTGCACGCCGTTTCTGGCAACCTTCAGTTTGCCGGCGAGCACTGTGCTTTCGACAATGCTGGAGCTGCCGACGGTGCCTTCGACAGTGGCAGTGTGGCCGCTAAGAAGATTCTGGAGGAGCTCAAGGTGGCTTACAAGAATGACAACTTCTCCAAGCTCTGAACAGCACTATATAGGGTATAAAATAGTATAAAACATTAGCATTGATTAAAAGGTGATATTTACTGGGCCATACGGAGGACAAAGTTGACGACAACGGCGGCCAGCAGGAAGATACACAGCATGGTGGGGCCGAATCGGTCATCGTAAGGGCCAGAGCCTCGCTTTCGGATGGCAGCAGCTCGCCAGTGGTAAGTGACCAGAGCGTAGCCCATAGTAGCCATGGCGACGAGAGTGAACATTCCAGCGGAGATTCGGCCGACCTTGTCACCGAAGTTGAGAAGACCAACGGCCAGACCGCCGAGAATGACGGTGAAGTTGAGCCACGACAGGAAGGTTCGCTCGTTGGCGAAGAAGACCTTGGGCTCAACTCGGGTGGGCAGAGCAATTCGCTTACCGGGAGCAGACTGGAGCAGAGGTGCTGAGGACACTGGGTTAGTATGAGATGGATGGGGTAGAAGGGAAGAAATGACGACATCTCCGGCTCTGGTGCGGTGTTGCGACGAGTGGGCAAGATTTCAGGGAGTTTCTGTGAGTAAAATCCAGCTGACTGGGCACGTGGGCACACGTTTTCTGAGCTGACGATATGTCTCAGCTGAGATCGTCGATGTCGATGGTGTTGATGGAAGTCGATGCCACTGACAGTCGTCTTGACAGGTGGGCAGGTACGTGACACCGCAGTTGCCACGAGTTTGCCCCTGGCCTACTCTCGTCGAGGTTATGCTGTTATCGTCGAAGGTCACTGTTGCCATGTCGTCGATGTTGTCCATGTGTGTTGGCT
This sequence comes from Yarrowia osloensis, assembly GCA_900519015.1. Taxonomy (NCBI): domain Eukaryota; kingdom Fungi; phylum Ascomycota; class Dipodascomycetes; order Dipodascales; genus Yarrowia; species Yarrowia osloensis. The sequence goes on from ULGU01000001.1 coordinate 19,459, forward strand.
GTACAGAGGGAAGTTCGAATGTGAAATAGCAAGTGCTTGTCAGGGCACTGCCGGTGTCGCACGACCATCACGGGGCTCGCCTATGTCTGCGCCCACCTCGCCAGATTCCGAAATACTCACTTTTGTGTGGATGTGTGGTTTGTGAAGCTCGTTACCAAGTGAAGAAGGACTGATATCCTCGTCGACTTTAGCGTCGTCGCTAACCAGCATAAAGTTCGACGTGCCAGTACGTTTTTGGTAGGGTAAATCTGAGTGAAGTCTTGAGGCTACGAAAAGTACAGTTGAGAGTGAGAAGTACAAAGCCACATGAAGAAGAGGCCCCCCACTTGACGGCACTATCTGTTTTCCAATTCATGGTCTCATAGTACACTGTTTTGGACGTCACGACAATTTTTCAACTGAATACGCCTTCCGATCTGAACCTAACCGAATTGAGTTACTACCCTAGCCAAACCGCACTAAATCTGAAGTCATAATACGCTAAAATTGGGAAGAAGACCTGGGAAAATTTCTAACGGACTGCAGAAACAACATTATCAGCTCGAATTATAGCCGTTTTTCTAACCGTCGGGGCGCTCAGGCCACCAACAGCTTCACCCAGATCTTTTTGCACACACATATCTCCACGAACCCAAAATACAATTTACCCGAATGTTCACAATGCGGAAAGTATACAGCCGTATTTGCTGGGTTCGAGGAGAAGAATAATAAGAAGCAAAGACGAGAAGTCGTGGGGTTGACTGCGGTGCCCGCTGGACATTTACATACACCAGCAACGGCTGGTTTTACGTCCAGGGCGCTTTTGTGGTCCTGCATGTGTGAAACTTCCCACATGGATTCTGCACGTGGGCTAACTTCTCATTTCATTGGTGGGTGGCTCGGATAGGAATAGGCGGGACTGTACCACTTATTATATGGTGCAGACGCTGTAAAAAGACTTCGTCGAGATGTCGCGCTGCAATAAGGTAAAAGCGTACCGACGGAGTTCCTCTCAGAATGGCATCAAGTGTCGACACATGACTGTTTCCTGCCCACCCCTTGTTACCCAATGAGCGGGAAGCGAAACCCACTGCACCAATCTGTACGTCGCATAAACCGTCTTGATGATCGGAGTCCGTGATAGAGACACGGGCAAGAGGGTCCCACCCATTTGTCATTTTATGCATTCCTTCACAGAACACAACGGGTTGGACGACGAGGTGTGCCTAGGGCGCGTAAAGGTGAAAAGCGGAATTAACTGGGCCATGGCAGGTTCAGGAAAGTGAATGCGCCTTGCAACGACACATCTAATGGTTAATCGGAGTGACAGCTGACAGCTCCCAGCGCTCAGACACCTGGCTCACCATACGTCGTTGTGACTGCAGGCCGCTGGCATGGATATGATGGATCGTAGCTGGGGGTGGTCTCGTATCAAAGCAGTCGCCTGGTGCCATTGCGAAACAAGTAGCTACTTGTACATGCTGGTATGTACTTGTATCGTACATACTGGATCTTGCATTTGCAAAGGACTCACATCCGATTGATCGTTTACAAAATTTAAAGGGGCCATGGACAAAATGTCCCCACTCGTACCGAGTTGTCTCTTCTTCACTTTACTTCTGATGGTGCCCAGTCCCCCTATGCCGTTGGCCTCTCCTCCCTATCGCCCCTTACTAAGCCTTGTCAACCTGTGGGATGCATGATCTGAAGCCAAAAGAGCAACTTCACACATTCACACACGAAAATGCTCAGAATCGCCCGGGCGTCGCAAAATGTCGCCAAGATGGCCTCGTCGCGAGGAATTCACTTTTCGTCCGACGGATTCATCAAAATGAAAGACCAGAAACACATCCTCAAGGTCATGAACAGCCCAGAGAACCAGTGGTCCACAGATGAGCTTCTGTCGCATTCAGACCACTCGTCTGACGAAATCACTTCCGAGACTCTCCAGAAGGTCTCCAAGAAGCTTGCGCCCATCTTTAAGAGTGCTGCGTTGCCAATGCCCGATTCCGACGACGTCATGTTCTCTCTCATCAAGACCCTTCGAACTCAGGTCAACCTGGTGTCTCATATCCACGACATTGACGTCAGCGGAGTGGCGCCATTGACATGCCTAACACCTATCAAGGACTTTACATACGAGCAGCTGACAGCTGAGGACTCTGGGGAGCCTGGTCCCGAGGTCCTGTGGGACGCTCTTAGCTGTGCCGAGAAAACGGATGGTCGATTCTTTGTGGTGAGCCGAGATTCCAAGCAGGAGGAGCCCGCGCAGTAGGACACTCAGTACATACGAGGGATATAGATTCAATGCATACTTTAGAAACTTACTACATCGAAAGATAGATAGAGACAATTCCCTTATCTAGTTGGTTCTATTAAATACAAAGGGCCTAGAAGTTGATGCCGGGAATTCCTCGTCGCTTCATCTGCTCCCGCATCTTTTCACGGATCTGGTTGACTCTCCAGCCAAAGTACAGACCTGTGAAGGATCCACCCAAGTGTCCAGCGTAGTCTAAACCACCTCTTCGTGCAATGAGACCTGCAGCGTTCAGACCAATGGAGCCAAGGAATACAGACCAAGCGGAAAAGGGCACAGGAATGAAGAAAAGTCCAAGGGAGGCATCTGGGTAAACGGAACAGAAGACACCCATAACGGAGAAAATAGCTCCGGAGGCACCAAGGGACATGATGGTTCTACCCATCAAAGTGGGCACAAGCAGAGAGGTGAAGGAGGAGACGACAACAGAAGTCATGTAAATGTGAGCGAAATACGCGGATCCCACAGTCATAGCAACAGGGAGACCAAACTGGTAGAGCACAAACATGTTGCAGAAGAGGTGAAAAAATTCCTGGTGCGAGAAGGCCGATCCAATGAGCTGAGAAGGTCGGAATCCAGGGCCAGTCTTGAGCAACATGTTTTCCCACATAAATCGAACCATCGCGGGGTTATAAGCCTTCCACGCGAAAAAGAAGGCAACGTTAACACCGATGATGGCAGAGATCAACCAGTCAGGCCGCTGCGCAAGCACGCCAAGGGGAGTATACTTGAACAGCAGAGGGAATCCTACGGCCGAGATAGCAATGATACCAACAGTATAGGCCAGAGCCTTGGTCAGAATCGCTCTGTCGAGCCCCCTTCCGGAGAATTGCGATCCGCCACCGTTAGGAAAGCTGGAGTAGGGCCGAGCGGAAAAGAGGCTCTTGGCGTTAATTCCAAAGGTATTTGTGTTGTTTTTGAAGACATTGAGCTTGCCTCGTGTCTCCTTGAGCATGTCGGCAATGCCGCCTCGCTTGCCAAGTCGTTGCATCTGTCGGAACATGGAGTTGATCTGGCCAGGGGTAAAGCCAACAGTGTTCTTGACGATGGGCATGGAGGTCGAGCCCAGAGTCTGGGTGCTCCTCCAGAAGCTGGGAGCCAGTCTCCCAAGGACGATGTTGCCTCGAAAGAAGTTCATTTGGCGGTGTGTGCGGGGTGGTGTAGAATTAGTTGCTGCAGCCAATGGAAGTATGAGCGTATGCCTATCGTAGATATGAGAGCCCTACGCGGTGGTGGTGAAGGCACCGAAACTTAATTTGGGAGGTGACCAATGTGTATTACCGGTACGCTGATTTGCAAGGCTTAGCTAAGGGACATGGCAACATTCCTGCTCGACTTCGAAATCACCCTACTCAAACTACACACCTGCTACATATGCTCGAGCGCATGCCCGATCGCATGCTTAGTAAGCAGTGCATGGGACGAAAAAAAGTCCCAGCAGAAATTTATAGAGTTCATGCATGGCAAAAATCCTATCCCAAAAAAATATTCAGAGTCTGTTAACTCTTCACACACACAACAATGGGCCAGATCAAGAAAAAGCACACTGCCGGAGCCGCTCGAAACTTCATCACTCGAACACAGGCTATCCGAAAGCTGCAGGTTTCGCTTGCTGACTTCCGACGGCTCTGTATCTTCAAGGGTATCTACCCTCGAGAGCCCCGAAGCAAGAAGAAGGCCAACAAGGGATCCACCGCCCCCGTCACCTTTTACTACTCCAAGGACATTCAGTATCTTTTGCATGAGCCTGTTCTTGACAAGTTCCGAGAACACAAGACCTTTGCCAAGAAGCTGACTCGAGCTCTTGGTCGAGGCGATCTTCACGATGCCAAGCGAATCGACGAGAACCGACCTCGATACCATCTGGATCATATCATCAAGGAGCGATACCCTACTTTTATGGATGCTCTGAGAGATATCGACGATGCTCTGTCGATGCTGTTCCTTTTCGCCGCTCTGCCTGCTTCCGACGACGTTTCTGCTCGACTTGTTTCCGAGGCTGAGGCCATTTGCACCCAGTGGATGGCATTTGTTGCCCGAGAGCGACTTGTTCGAAAGGTGTTCGTTTCCATCAAGGGTGTCTACTACTCTGCCAACATTCGAGGAGTTGAGGTCATGTGGCTCGTGCCCTTCCGATTCCCCCAGAACATCCCTGCTGATATCGACTTCCGAGTCATGCTGACATTCCTGGAGTTCTACACCACTCTGCTGCATTTTGTTCTTTACAAGCTCTACAACGAGAACGGCCTTGTTTTCCCTCCCATCATCAACTCCACCAAGCTCAGTGGTGTTGGAGGTATCAACGCTTACGTGCTGGAGTCCCGACAGAACGCTGGAGTTGTCCCTCACATTGAGGGCAACTCCGAAGCCAAGGTCGAGAACGTGTCTGCCGCTGTTCTGTCTAAGGCTGCCAAGGCCGATGCCGGTGACGAGGTCGAGGCTGAGGAAGACGAGGAGGTTGAGGACGACGGACTCGATTCCTTCTCCGCTGAGAAGGGTGACGCTCTTGCCCAGCCCACATTCAACTCTTCCGCTGGTCAGCTCTTCTCTAACTTCACCATTTTCATTGGTCGAGAGGTTCCTCTTGACATCATCGAGTTCCTCATCATCGCATTCGGCGGTAAGGTTATTTCCGAGTCTGCCATGGACGAGCTCATCGACAACGAGGACGAGTCCCGAGGCAACGTCATTGACGAGAAGACCCTCAAGCAGAAGTTCAACCTTGCCAGCGTCACTCACCAGATCTCTGACCGACCCACTCTGCGAGAGAAGGTCCCTGGCCGAACCTACGTTCAGCCCCAGTGGGTCTTCGACTCCATCAATGAAGGCAAGCTCCTCCCCGTTTCCGACTACGCTCCCGGTGAGCGACTTCCCGCCCATCTCTCTCCCTGGGGAGACGCTGGTACTTACGATCCTACTGCTGACGTCTCTGATGTCTCTGATGATGAGGAGGACGATGAGGAGGACATTGAGGTCGCTCCTGAGGACTATGACAAGGACGATGAGGAGGAAGAGGCTGAGGCCGAGGCTAAGCAGCATCAGCGAGAGCTTGAGGCTGAGGCCAAGGGCACCAAGGCCGACCCCGCTGCTGCTCCTAAGAAGGCTAAGCGAAAGGCCGATAAGATGACCAAGGCTGAGAAGCAGGAAGAGGAGGACAAGAAGCTCAGAATGATCATGATGTCCAACAAGCAGAAGAAGCTGTACAAGAAGATGCAGTACTCCAACGACAAGAAGAGCGACCGAGAGGCCGAGCTCAAGAAGCGACGAAAGATCAGCGAGAAGAAGGACAAGCGATAAACTGGAACTGGGTCGCGGCTTGGAAATAAAATAAAAACATAACTAATTGATTGATAGAATATGAATTTGTGGATGCTGTGTGAGGTTTGTGTGTCTGTGCTGTATGTATCGTACATACGTGTTACAAGTAATGCCTGTATATAAGTGTATGATTAGTCTATGGGAGCGCGTAAGTCTATGGTGTTTGGAGGATGCAAGGCACAATAAGAAAACTTGTGGGTAAGTCTATTCGATCAACGAATTCGAGTGTCGAAGGCGTTTCTGTCGGGAATCTCGAGATTCATGAGACCATGAAGTTCCGTTTTGACCTTCTCCAGCTCCTTGACGGCCTTGTTGAGAGCCTCAATGTCCGTCAGATGCCCCACATCAATGTATACCTTGACCAACCACTGTTTCGAGGGGTCTAGCAGCTTGATGCTTTTGCTGGTCTCGTCTAAGATGTGAATGCGAGTCAGTTGAATCACTGCATTGCCGTACACAAACTGAAAGCCCTTCTGCCAGTACTCAAATTGAAACTTGTAGGCAAGAGACTGAAGAAACTGAAATGAGTCGCCCTTCTTCACGCTCCACGATGAGATGCTCTGCGATGTGGTCTTCTGTTTTCCTGCCTCGGGCATCTCCATGATCTGAAAGTGCCATTGACGATTTGCCAGATTCTCAATATCCTCCTTGGAATCCTTGCTCTGCACGTAACTGATGATTTTCTCCTTCTCCTCGTTCTTGCTGTCGTTGGTGACGTGGATCCGATACTGGTCCAGCTGTCCGCCTTGTCCTGGCAGAATTTTGGGGGTGTACTTCTGTGCTGGAGCCCACACCATGGTGTGTTGAAGGATGGTTGTGGGGTCCATTCCCGTCAACGAGGCGAGCGCATGGAGGCAGATCTTGAGTTGCGAGTTGTTGATCTTGGCGTACAGCGATATTTGCTGCATTGTATGGCGATGTGATAGATGGCTGTGATTTTCTGGATGAGTTCGTTTGGGTGGTGCTGCAATTTAGGTTGGTGATGTTGACTTGCATGTGGAGCGAAGCCGTTGAAAAATGACGGATACAGTATTTGGGCCAAACTAATTAAATGCTCCATCAAAGAAAAGAATATATAAACCGTAACATCCAATGCTCTAAATTCGACCTGGAGTGTAAAAAAACCGACGCCAGCACTTTTGGAAGCACGCTTACATTGTCATCTACATTTAGGAACACCATTGAGTGTGCTGTAACTAAAGATAGATGATCTTGATGCCCCGCTACTCAATTTGCCCTCGTTTGGCTCTTATTGTACTACGAACATGGGCTCCAACGGCTCGACAACATTCCCTCTCGCGATCCGAGCCGTTACGGATGATTTCCGCACACATTCGATGTACAGCCCCCCTTGCATTGTCCGCAGTCGTTTCTATCGTTTCCCTCGCATGCACATGCAACTCTAACTGGCTTTATAAACATGAGGTGGTCCAAGTCTTCGCCAAAGACGCGACAATCTGACAATGACAGCCAAGACTAAAACGACGGTCGAGGACGGCACGACTCAGCCACTCAATCCCAAGACTACAGACTTGGATTTCTTTGGAATTCCTGGTGCCACCTTCATCACACTGACCCTGCCTCTTTTCGTCTACTTTCTTCAGATCGGATGCACTCCAGAGTCCTGCACCGTTGCCGGAGTATTGAACATTGACTGGTCAGCTGAAATCGCCAAGCTCAGAAATCTGCCCCTGTTCGACCTCAAGGTCTTTGGCGTCTACCTGGCCTGGTTCTTTTCTCTGGCAGCATGTGATCTGATCCTGCCTGGCCCCGTCGCTGAGGGCGTGGTTCTGCGAGACGGAAAGACCCGGCTCAAGTACAACCTGAACGGAAAGACCGTCATGACCACACTGGCGGTCCTTCTGGCTGCCCGCTGGGTGCAGACTGGAGGAGCTATGCCCGAGCTCGTCTTCTGCTACGACCACTACGTCCAGATCGCTACCTCTGCGATTGTATGGTCTTTCGTGGTTGCTACCTATGTCTACGTGGCCTCTTTTACCCACGACTGCATTCTGTCAGTTGGTGGTAACTCTGGAAACCCCATTTTTGACTGGTTTATTGGCCGAGAGCTCAACCCCCGAATCGGCTCCTTCGACATCAAGTACTTTTGCGAGATGCGCCCCGGTCTGCTCTTGTGGGCCGTTCTTAACCTTGCAATGGCCCACCACGAGTACATCACCAAGGGCCACGTGTCTCTCCCCATGGCTCTTGTTGTGCTCATGGAAATCTACTACGTGGTTGAAGGCAACTGGGAGGAGTACGGAGCCATCCACATGATGGATATCACGACCGACGGTTTTGGCTTCATGCTGGCCTTTGGAGATCTCGCATGGGTCCCCTTTGTGTACACCGTGCAGGCCCGATACCTGTCCACCCGAACCATTGAGTACCCTCTGTGGTACGCCGGCATCATTGTGACTCTGTTCGCCACCGGGTACTACATTTTCCGAGCCTCCAACAACGAGAAGAACGCTTTCAAGCACGGAGATGCTCCTCACCTCAAATACATCGAGAACGACAAGGGCAACAAGCTCATTGTCAGCGGCTGGTGGGGCGCAGCTCGACATGTCAACTACCTGGGAGACTGGCTCATTTCATGGGCCTGGTGTCTCGCCACTGGCTACGAGAGTGTCCTCCCTTACTTCTTTGTGGTCTACTTTGGAATGCTTCTGTTCCACCGAGAGATGCGAGACGACCACAAGTGTGCTCTCAAGTATAAGGAGCTGTGGGTGCAGTACAAGAAGGCTGTCCCCAGCGCCATCATTCCTGGCATCTACTAAAATCTGCAAAGGTGTATAAATAACTATTTAAATTATACTGGTCTATAAACATGGATATGTGAATGTGTGGCAGTAAACCTGTAGCATCAGACCGCGAAGGTATGGCGGCCAGACCTTTCCATGATTTGTCACCACCACCGTGTCATTTTGTCTGCGTCTCGCCCCCTCCTTTACTGCTCCTTCTTCTCATCGACTGGCACGTCCTCGAGGAAGGCAACCACAACGTAGCCAATGAGAACAACGTTGGCAACAAAGGCGGCGAGACCGCCGGAAATGAGGGTGTTGTCAGTGAACTGCTGTGCGGTGAAGAAACAGGTCAATGGTAAGAGAATCATGCATGCTGTGAAGAAGACAAGCTTGTTGAGAACGGATCTGTGTTAGCTGTTGCAGAGAGAAGAATGTGTTTGACATCTGCGTCGTTGCCGTAGCTGCTCACCTTGGGATGTCGGCCATTTTTGTGATGTGAGTGTTGTGTGCTGTGTGCGGTGAGCTCTTGGGTTCGACGTTCAACTCAGTGTGGTGATGCGTGGGAGACTCCCCAGAGTGAACCTTGATGCCAAAGCTAAATGAAATAAACGGGACGTGCGCGTCAAGCATCGACATCAACACAGGACGCGACAATGAAGCCGAGATTGACGAAGAAGCGGAAGACGGTGCGGAGGAGCGCACTCAACAGACCTTTGGAAAACGAGCAACGCCTCCAGGTCGCCACGATTCTCGAAGAAGCCACATATCCCATCTTGGCAAGAGCTCACAGCGAACCCAAGAAGGTGCGGATCTCGGAGGACCTGGGACACTTGCAACGACGACTATCGAGACGACTGGATCGGTTTCCCGTGCCCAAGCCGCTTGGTAACAGTTTCGATGCCTCGCAGCAATACACACAGATGGAGAAGTTCGAGAACAGCGGAGCTAAGCTGACACAGCAGATCGAAGCTTTGCAGGAGATGACGCGTCGCCGGACTACCGAGCTGGCCAGAACTATCGAACAGCACCAGAAACTGGCCCAGAAGAGTCTACAACTGGACCAACAGGTTGAGGAGCGGAGAGGTAACCTTCATGCGTTGCTTCAGGGAAGCCCGGAGAATGTGGAGGAGGAGAACGCAGCAATCAGCTACAGATACTGCGAGAGAGAAATTGACAAAGAGGTTCTGGAGCCATTAGATCGAGATCTCAACAAGATTGTGGACATACTGGACCAGTCGAGAGTCACGGAGGTCTCCAACAAGGTGGATGATTTCCTTTAGCCCATCTCAGTCGATTCTTTCATGTCTCGTCTTGACGCGAGCTAAATCACTGCCACGCTCCACTTATTACGGAAACATATTTATTACATTATTTATTCAGAAAAAAATATCAAGCTGCGTGTATTATGCTGCGCTGTTGTCGAACATCATGAGACGAACATCACCAGGTTGCGGGCCCCCCACCCTGGACTGTCGGGGCACGTGAGCGGTCGCGTGCCAGCCCCAAAAGTAGACCCCGTGGCCCCTGCTTTGAGGCCACTTGGCGCCACTTCTGGCCAAAGACGCATTTGGAAGTCATATGTCCTGAACTCTTGTAATTGTACTGTCTTGGCTGTGAGCCTGAAACTCCCGCGTTTCTATTTCTTGATACCACAAACAGTAAGCATGATAGCGATCTGACAACAGCTGATTAAATTAAGAATTTGTGGGAGCGGCCAGGTCAGGGTTCTGGGGTCTTTGTGCTTGCCAAACTAAGAGCGGAATAAGGCTGTATGTTCCGCTCGAAAAGCTGTGCCCATGTTTCTGGCCTCACGCAGCCCAACCGCCAGTTTGGATCTGTGACAGATTCAAGACAGAGTTGAGCGGTAATTAAAGACCAGCAGCTAATGGCCTGTGCCCTGGTGCACTCCCTCAGCTACTAAAAATAGGCTGGGTTCGCGGGAACCGAATAATACGGGCTCAAGCTGGGTGCCTCGGGCAGTGTGGGGTTCAATTGAGATGCGAAAATCTGTATGCTATGGGCCATATATTTTTCGCATACAATTGATTTCCCGTTTCAGGTGTGCGCCTGTTGTGTTGCCCCGGTGCATGCGTCACATCAACATCACGTAGTGGTAAATAGTCCCAGCGAGGGGGGGCGCATTTGAGTTTCCAATCTTCCACATCACCACTCTAAGGAAGCATCGGCGTGTGCAGCCATACGAGATGGCAGAGATCAAGAAGAACCAAAGCGGAAGCCGCCAGCGCAAGTCCGTGGGAGGGGACCGCTCTGATCGCTCCGATCGCTTGGACCGGTCCGACCGCGACCGAGGCGAGAAGAAGACGGCCAACAAGTGGAAGCGCCCCGAGCCCAGCCCCACGCACGCTCGCCACATGCACGACCGACTGCTGTTTTTGCTGGCCAAGTCCGTGGGCGAACACGTGACCGTCACCACCGCCTCCGGCGACTCCATCAACGGTCTGCTGGAGGGAGCCTGCACTGAGGGCGACCTGGGAATCAGCATGCGGTTTTCCGACTCGGGGGCCAAGCAGCTGGTTTTCCAGCCCGACGACATTGTCGACGTCGCCGTGACGCTGTCTGCGCCTCTGCAGGTCGACCAGCGCAAGTTCCGAACCGACACAGACATCAGTGGCCGGCGGGCTGTGGCCGAGCGGGAATTGGAGCGGTGGACTCCGGATGCCGACTCCTCCACCTCTGCTCTGACGCTCGAGGAGTCCAGCACGGGCTCTTGGGACCAGTTTGCTGTCAACGCTGATCGGTTCGGAGTGCCCTCCACCTACGACGAGCACCTCTACACCACCCGTATCAACACGGATGGACCCGACTACCAGGCCAAGGTGCGACGGGCCCAGCGGCTGGCAGACGAGATTGAGGGCCAGACTGGCGGAAACGCCCACCAGCGAGAGGAGCGAGGAGATACTGTGGACGATTCCGGCATGGACGAGGAAGACAAGTACTCGGGTGTGGACCGAACCAAGACCTACGTACCTCCTTCCCAGCGAGCCGAGCTGCCCCACGACCCGGCCATCATCTCCGCCGGAGGGCTCAGAAAATCCAATCCTACATCTACCCAGCAGCCCGACATCATGTCGCGCCTAGAGCAGAAGCTGGTGGACTCGGCAGCTGTGCCCAAGCGCAACCGGATCCCTGGACTGCCTCTGAACGACCCTTCTGCGGCTGCCGCTCCATCGGCGTCCAAGAAACCGGGCTTCGAAAAGGAGCTGGCGTCTAGATACCAAAAGTTCATTGACCTGGAGCGAAACCGAATGGTGTCGCAGAAGGAGGCAGCCAAGACCCACCACGATACTGCCCGGCTTAACGACTTGCGCAAGTTCTCTCAGGACTACAAGATCAACACCCCTGTACCTGAGGACCTGCTGCCCATTCTGGCCAAGGACAAGTCTCGAGACGTTTCTGAGACCACTTCTCCCGAGGCTGCCAACGCACACCTGGACCGGGTGGCCTCGCCCATGTTCGACTCGCTGTCTTCCAAGCTTTCGTCCATCCAGATGAGCCGTGAGGCAGATAAGAGCCCTGACAAGTCGTCGTCGCCAGCTGCCACTGACAAGAACGGTGGAGCAGCCCCTGACAACAACAAGCCCGAGCCCGTGGCCAAGTCGTCGCCATCAAAACCCAAGTTCAAGATGAACTTCAAGGCGCCAGAGTTCAAGCCCTTCACTCCCAAGGACACCAACGCCCAGCTGGCGAGCACACCAGCCGCCCCTGAGCCCAGCTCCCCTGCCTTCTTCTCCTCTACGCCAAAGACGGACCGAGCTCCCCTCAGCTCCCTGTTCAACCCCTTCAAGAAACCCAAGGCCGAGAACACCCCCTTTCCTCGAGCATTTGAGACCCACCCCACATGGCATACTGTGGAGGCCGCAGCAGACTCTTCTGTTCTATTCCCTCCCCTAGAGCAGCTGACTATGCAGCGCCCCTACCTACACAACGCCATGTCTCCCCAGCGGGGTGGAGCCGTAATGATGCCGTTCTACCAGATGCCCCAGGGAGTGCCTCCCATGATGTATCAGTACGGCCCCCAATTTGTGCAGCAGCCTTTTGGACCCCCTGGTTACCGAGTTCCCATGCCTCCTGGACAGCCCCCTCAGGGTTACATGCGATACCAGGGTTAGTACGTAGTGAAATAAAGAAAATGAGTCGATATACTACAAGTAGCACCAGTAGAGTATTGTCAACTTATCAGGCAGAGGGTAGCCTATTGTATCTCTTATGCATGTCCAAGAATCACAGTCGCAGTGTTTTGATGTGTACAGTTCGTTATTTTAGTATCCCCACGCATGCATACAGGACGCGTCTCCCAACCTTCCTGTTATCAATTCTTCCTGAATGAAGTAAGGGCGACACAATCACTATGAACTGGGAAAAGGGGCCGGTTTGTGGCATCGACAACTGTCCCTCTGACTTGTGGCGGTCAGCGGCTGGTCGCACTTTTTGCAGATATGGTCATCAACGTCAAAACGAGTTTGAATTCGACCTTGAAGAAGAAGGAGCTCAGGGTGGACGAATGGTGGCCATTGGCTCAGCGAGTGTCATGAAGGATGGAGAGGTGGAGAGCACGGTTTGGTTCGGCTCAAAGTTGTATGCGCTTCAGGTACAAATCTTCCAAGAGGTGCTTCGCTTCTACACGCACTGGGCTATGCAGAGGTTTGACTTGGTTGACAACTTTGAGGAGGAGGCGAAAGGGCTGTGGAGTGTGCTAATCAAGTACACCAGTTTCGGGCGAGCCCCGTACGATCTAGATGGTGGAGTCCATTCAGAGCCGTGCCACACAGGCACAAGTCCTCCGTTGTTACTCTCAACGTCCACTGCCATCGGGATCATGTTTCTGGCTCTTGTTCGAGTCGGCTATCCTGTCTCGCTCTCTCAAATCATGACATGGCTCAAGTCGGGCGAACTGCCATATGAAGACGTCGGGGCAAGATTCACAGCAAGGGAAGCACTTCCGCATTTGCAGGGTTCAAGTTCATGGAAAGCTGCGATGGGGCCGATGACCCTTAGTAAACTTGAACTTGGAGTCTACCGATGTGCCAAAAAGCTGGAGAGCGAAGGTATCGTGATCAAACAAGCTCTGGCGATCCAAATAACGCACACCGTGGAGCTTCTGATGCTTCCGATGGCCATCGTGGACCGGGCCATATGCATTGCGAAGGTAGCTGGGTACAAGGAGTACCAAAATTTCGCGGACGGGGATGACTTTGCCCTGAGAGCTTCAAGTTGTGTCATAATTGCAGCTAGGCTCGCCTATTACAAGTCTTGGCAGAGCTACGACGAGGACATCAAGTCTCCATACTGGAAGCTCTGGTCGGAGCTGGTGGAAAACTTCTTTCAGGACCCTCTCCATATGGGCGAAACTGAAATTCCTGCTTGGACTGACGAAAGATACAACGAGTTTCTTGACTTATACTACCGATCTCTCACAGCTGAGATTGGGCACAAGCATCTCCCCACTCAGTGGAAGCGAGTGAACGACATGTTCCCCCTTCACACTCCATCACAAGAGCCCTTGGTGACGACAGACGATCTAGCAAAAATATTGAACGAGCAGGTTGTGCCCATGCCTGCGCCAGCGCCCAAAGAACTAGAGTCGTTTGAAAAAGTCAACAAGGAGCTTTTTCTTCAGGGCCCCCCCCTATACGTGGCTCTCTTAGACAGCGCGGCCAAAGCACATAACGTCACAACGCACTTTGTAGTTGAGCGTCTCAAGCGTGCAGAGGTATCGGCTTCAGGTCGTCTGCAACAGCAATGGAAAAAGAAGAGAGAGGAGGACAAGATCGCATCTCAACTGCAGGAGCTGCGGAAGATAAGGGAGCAGTTTGCTGTTGATGAGGTCAGCGATATCCTCTAAATCTAGGACCCACTAGTACAGTACTAGCAGCTGCTCCGCAAACAGCATTTCAATCAACGACCTGGCATATGTCCGTATTGTCCATACGTATGGCGCCAGTAATACCCTTATTGCATCAGTATTTAATTCATTCTTATTTAACGTCTTACAGTGTGTGTGTATATATATAGTTCTGTGCGTCAAAAGAACTACTGGTTGAGGTACTGCTCGTATCCAATCGTCTCGAGCTTGTCGGCTTTGGCAAGAACCTCCTTCTCCATGTTCTTGATGTACTCAGCCAGTCGAATGTGCAGGGTGGTGTCGTAGGCAGCCAGGATTCGGATGGCAAGCAGAGCAGCATTAGTGGAGTTGTTGACACCCATGGTGGCCACGGGGATACCTCGAGGCATCTGCACAATAGAGTACAGAGAGTCAACACCATCCAGAGAAGAGCCCTTCACGGGGACACCAATGACCGGAAGAGTGGTTTCCGAGGCAACCATTCCGGGAAGGTGAGCAGCGCCTCCAGCTCCAGCAATGACAGCCTTGACACCTCGGCCAGCAACCTCAGCAGCAAACTTGGCCATTCGGTGGGCGGTGCGGTGGGCAGACACAATGGTCAGCTCAAAGGGGATGTCGAACTTTCGCAGAATGTCGGCTCCAGCAGACATGACCTTGAGATCAGAGTCTGAGCCCATGATGATGGAGACGAGGGGGCTCTTGGAGGTTCCGGCAATTCCCTCGACGGTCTTCGGTGCCTGCTCGACGTCGTCGCCTGAGATCTTGGCCAGTCGTCGCTCACACTCGTCCATGCTGCTGGCAACGATGTTGATGTGTCCCATTTTTCGCTCGGGTCTGGTGGTCTTTCCGTAGAGATGAATGGTAGATCCGGGCACAGAAAGCGATCGCTTGCAGTACTCGAGCTCGCTGTCGGGCTTGTCGCCTCCCAGAATGTTCAGCATGATGGCATGGGTGTCAGCAGTTCGCATCTGGGCCATCTCGGGGAAGAGAGGCAGGCCGAGAATAGCTCGGACATGGGCCTCAAACTGCGAAGTGGAGCAGGCGTCTGTAGTGTAGTGACCAGAGTTGTGAGGTCGAGGGGCGATCTCGTTAAGGATAATTTCGCCGTTCTCGAGCAGAAACATCTCGACACCGAAGATGCCAGCGCCAGTAAAGGACTTGATGGCGTTCTCGGCAACAAGCTGGGCCTCGTACAGAGTAGAGGGAGGAACGTCTCGTGCGGGAGCGTATACAGTGTGGCAGATGTTGTTCTTCTGGACGGTCTCGACAGTAGGGTAAGCGACGGTAGTTCCGTCAGTTGATCGCACGACCATAACGGCGAGCTCCTTGACAAAGGGGCACCATTTCTCGACGTACAGAGGTCGGTCGGACAGAAACTCGAGGGCCTCCTTGGCGTTCTCAGGGCTCTTCAGGACGAAGTTGCCTCGGCCATCATAGGCCAGAGTCTTGGCCTTAACGACGCAGGGGTAGCCGACCTTGTCAGCAGCAGCGACGAGGGCGGTCTCAGTGGGTTCGGTGACCTCGTAAGACTCGGCAACTGGAATGCCGTGGGAGATCAAGTGTTCCTTTTGTCGGTACTTGTCCTGAATGATTCGGATGGTTTCGGGAGAAGGGTGGACCTCGACTCCGGTCTTCTGGAGATCGGCCAGAGTGTCGGCATTCACGTGCTCAATCTCAACGGTGATGACGTCGCACTTGGCGGCCAGCTTAGCAATGTCGGCGGGGTCCTTGAAGGAGCCGTCGACGTGCTCTCCAGCATGAATCTGCTTGGCGGGGGAGTTGGGCGCATCGAGAATGACGGTTTTGACATTAAGCCGGTGAGCAGCCTCCACGACCATTCGGCCCAGCTGACCACCTCCAAGAATACCAATTGTTTTCGAGTCCATTGCTGAAGAGTTGTGTGTTGAGTGGTGAGAGTGGTTTCTGTGCAACTCCACTACGCTTGACTCATGTCCTGCATGCAAGATTTTATATTAATAAAGTTGGCTGGGATCTGAGTCAGGGTCAGAGGAAGATGCGATAAGAGGACCAAGGGAGGTAGCAAACGAACGACGGCTGGACCATGGGCCGCTAATCACCAATGGTGTCGACCGATTAATTCCATGTCACGTGACAACACTGGCCGATCTCTTACTAGACTCCAACCTGTTCTGTGGAGAACCTCACTAATGCAGCACTGGGAAGCAAGCTCAGAAATGGGAGGTTCTGGACCTGAAAATTCAGCCCAGTAGAATTGATTTCATCTATGGAAGCTGTGCAGGGCAGCAGGACTTGAATTATGAGATCATCCAAATATTGAGAAGCGACGGTGATGCTGTTCCATCAATGCTACCAAAGCACACATTCGAAAGACATCGATGCCCCGAGCATACCTTCACTTCTCTCAGGCAAGTAAATGCACTTGAAAGCAGACACAGGTCTCCCCGGACATCGGTTCTTGGAGGCTGCAGACAGGGACCACCAGAAGCGGTTCAGACGTGTCACAGAAATTTTGAGAAAGACGTACCGGTAAAAGTAGAAGACACAATACTATACAAGAGCTGCTCTCCCTGCTGCAGGCTCGGGTCAATATGACACCACATGGTCCAGACATACAATAGCTATTCCCACGTCCACTTCACGTCTTTCTGGATAGTCTTCACTTTCTCCATTGGTGAGCAAATGCCCAGCAACGTCACCTGGAGATCTAAATTCATGAAGGCGGAGCTCAAAATATTGAGGCACGAAAGAACCTGTCAGCTAAATTGGCTCTCTGCAATGAACTTCAGTGTCACCACTCTGTTCTCATAGCTATAGAGTCATTTTCTATGACAGCTGGGTGGCCCAATTCGGAGCTTAGTCAGGCTGCCAACCCAAAAACGTCCCAAACACCTTTCTGCATGTTCGTTGTCATGGCACTATAAACTTCGTGATACAAAACAACCCCTACACACTTACAGCCATGTCGGCACCAGTGGAGTTTGCAGCGTTCGAGCACGCGAAAGAAAACATTGAGCCGACACGCGAGGGCCGCTCTGCGGCGTCGCTTGCAGCTGTGTTCGGCAACAACTCCCCGGACGCAGAACCAGAGCGACAAGAGTTCGAGGAGCGCATCAAGGACTCGGACCTGGACGACGACCCGCTTCAAATCTGGCTCGATTACATCAACTGGACCAAGGACCGCTATCCGCAGGGTGCTACGTCACAGTCTAATCTTGTGCCACTTTTAGAACGGGCCACGACCAAGTTCGTCAACGTACCTCACTACAAAAACGATGTTCGATACGTGAGGACGTGGATGACTTACGTCAAGTACGCGGACACGCCGCGAGAAGTCTTTACCCATCTTGCATCTCTAGGTATCGGCTCTCAACTCGCTCTCTACTATGAAGACTATGCCAGTTGGCTCGAGACCAATGGCTACAAAAACAAGGCCAACGAAGTCTACCAGGCTGGCCTCGACAACAACGCACATCCCGTGGAACGACTTCAACGCAGATACCACCAGTTTTGTGAGCGGTGCGCTGCCAACCCTCCAGACCCGGGCGAATCAACGTCCCCAGCATTCCCCACTGTGAGACCCGCTCTATCGTCCAAATTCGGAGGAGCTCTCGCTGCCGGAGGAGCGGATGGAGCAGGAGATACAGCAACTGCCGCCCCACGCAAAAAGAAGTTGTCTGTGTTTGTTGACGAAGAAGCCCCCGATGCCAGTGCGTCATCAGGGCCTGGATTCCTTGGTACCAACGCCATCAGACGCAAGGAAAATGTCATGCAGGCAACCCAGTGGGCCGGAGAAACCCTGCCGTCGTCTTCAGCACTTAAACCAGCGCATCCAAAACTCACTGTGTTTAGAGAGGTGCAGGTGCCCAAGTCTGATAAGAAGAACGAGCGGATTTCCATTGACATGGATCTGCTGTATGATGGCGGCATCGAGTTCTGTCTCGAGGAGGTGTACGCAAAGTCGCGTGGTTTGTACGGAAAAAAATACAACGCGCGACCGGCCACCCCCAAGTCCAAGACTACCACAATCATGGTCAAGGATTCTTCTCCAACGGGCCCTCGACCAGCAACACCCACAATGACCCTCCACACTAAAGGCGCCATGGACGACATTTACGACATGTTCAACCAGCCGCTGGGAGGGCACAAGAACGACAACAAGCAACACAATGACGACAATGACGACGACGACAACGACGACGAAATCAAAGACGACAGCGACTTAGACATTGAGTCTGACCAAGGTATGCATTCTTCTTATTGAAACAGCACGTATGTACGCAATTCAAATACTTACTAATTAGACCAGATATGGGAGCGTGAGATCACGTCCGACTTTACAGAGAGCCTCAAGCGCAAAACGCCCAGCGAGCCTCAGGCTGAATTCATTCGACATGTGGCCAAACGATACGACGTGACAGAAAGCCCCCGACCTTATTCCGGCAAAACACCCTATCGCTACGACAAGAACACCACGCCCTACAGCGAGTCGCCTGCCTATGAAGTCCCCAAATATGCAGTTTCGGTCGTTTCGCCACAGAGAACTCCGGCCAGCGCTTCCCTCACAGACTCCGTGAGACGTCGCAAGCGCCTTGAGAGAGCCGCAGAGGCCAGTCCGGCAGCACGTACGCCATCCCGCGACCAGCAGAACCGCCTGAACGTGAAACAACAGCAGATGATGCAGCAAAAGTACCAGCAACAGATTCAACAGCAGCGGATGCAACAAGAACAACAGCGTCTACAGCTGCAGAATCGAGCGCGACAGCAGCTGCATCAATCACCCGGTGCTGTTGGTGCTGTTAAGCGTACTGTTCCCGGTACAGACAAGCGAGCCATTGTTATCCAACAGCAGCGGTTCAAACTTGCTGCACCCCCGCCTCCGTTTAAAACTCTGCAACAGCCTACATACAACCCGCTCGACAAGCGACTGCGGGCACTACTAACACAGACCGCTCTGGGCCGAGTCGAAAGCGCTCAGTCTCTGTACCAGAGCAGACAGACTGGTCTTGGCATTCCAGCCAAGGTGTCTCCTCGCAACGCTGTTTTTTTGGAGCTCGAGCCTTACGGCACGCTCAAGGTGAACAAGAAGCTTGGTGAGGGAGGATTTGCGAGCGTCTACCTAGCTGAGGAGGTGAACAACGGCAAGAAGAACCAGGCTCTGGCACTCAAGGTGGAAAAGCCAGCTTCCATTTGGGAGTTTTACATTCTCTTCAAGCTGCGTCAAAACATGGGCATTGGCCAACAGCAGACTCCACCCCTACGGATTCATTCCGCTCATCTCTTTAAGAATGAGTCCGTACTGGTCATGGATCGGTTCAAGGGCACCATTCTTGATGCTGTCAACAAGATGTCTGGCCAGATCGGTGAGGGGATTGCGCTCATGTGGACCCTGGATCTGCTCATTTCAGTGGAGTCCATGCACCATAACGGCATCTTACACTGTGACATTAAGCCCGATAACATCATGGTGGACAACTCAGACGGCCGTCAGGCTATTATCATCGACTATGGGCGCTCTCTCGACATGAGCATGTTCCACGATCATGTAGCCTTTGTGGCGGACTGGGAAACGGACAATCAGGACTGTTTCGAGATGCGGAAACGTCAGAAATGGACCTACCAGACAGACTTTTATGGAGTGGCAGCGTGCATTTTCACCATGCTCCACGGGTCGTTCATCGAGACCTCCTTTAGGGACGGCCGCCACCAGTTCGCCCGAGGTTGGAAGCGATACTGGCAGCAAGACATTTGGCTGCCCTTGGTGGACTTCCTGCTGAACCCCAACAAGGTCTGTGGAATTCAGGCAGGAGACTTTAACTGGCCTCGTGACTGCGACAAGACGAAGAAGCAGCTCGAGGTCCACCGGCGGGCCATTGAGGCCTATCTCGATGCCAACCCCAAGGTTGTGAGTGATCCTCTCCGGTCCATTCGAGAGGTGCTCAAATGACGGGACTCACGCAACCAAAACAAAAGCCGCAAGGCAGATACATTAGATTGTATATAGTATTTATTGCATTGTAAATTATGATCACAAGAGCGCTTTTTGGGGGCTATGTACAGTGAGTATTGGTTGTGCGTTTCAGAGTCAGTCAGACCACATCCTCAACCCAACGGAACCTTAAAACGGATTTTCTATGGAAGGCGGATAAATTTACCCCAAACAATCGAGTCATGTGGACACAAATAGAGCAGAGAGCTATTCAATTGAGCAGAAAAGAAGAGTTTCTATTCACCTCGCTAAATCTGAGCCTCCTTGTTATTTTGGGTAAGCTCAACAATGTGGTCCAATCCCTCGTAGGCAGGAACCTCCAGATCATACTTGTCAGCAATGTGCTTGGACACAAATCGGCCGCCCAGGAAGTGCCGGGTTGAGGGCAGCAGGTGTCGGGACGCGCCCTTGGGTGCGGTGAGCGACACAAGGGACGAAGGCTGGAAGGCATTGTCGTCTTCGGGCCCTCGGTCCACGTCCCAGGATGACGGAATGTCCACACTAGTAGTGGGGGTTTTGGTTTCCTTGAGCAGCTCAATTACCTTGGGGAAAGGTTCCCGGATCGGGGGCTTGAAGGAGAAACCAAAAAGCGAGTCGATAACGTGAGCCGATGAGTCGAAAGTAGATTTGTTCACGTCATCCAAAAACTTGATGTCCAGGTTGTGAAGTTGGGTAACCAGACCGTTGAACAGAGGCCGATCAGTTCGCTTGGGGTAGTAGATGACCGGCTTGGCGCCCAAGTGGCACAGGTGCCGAGCAGCCACAAGACCGTCACCACCATTGTTTCCGGGGCCAACCAGCACGAGAACCTGTTTTCCCTGCGCTAGCGACTTGTCGTATTTGTAAACCGCCTGAGCTACGCTTAATCCAGCAAGCTCCATCAGTTGATCGATTGAAAAGCCTCCAGAAGGGGCCATGAGTTCAGCATCGAGGGCGGCTGCTTTGGACGATGTAAGGCACTGAGTTAGCCGGATCCATAATTCGAGAAAGTCGCGCTTTCACTCACCTTCATGATTCTTGCAACTCGTAGCATGGTTGAATGCGAGAAAGAGTTGCTGCAGAGCGGTTGGTGCTTCTAAGCTAATTACTCAGCACCAACCCATGCATTGGTGTGGGGTCTAAATCGGCGGTAAAAAATCAAGCCACCCTCTAAAGGTACGAACGAGTCCATAACACTCGCAAGTGCACATTTCCGAGCCATACGGTGCGGTATATCGCGTCCCTGATTGTGCAAGATTATGCACAAGCTCACATGGTTTATGCCGCAACTTAATGCGGCTTGGAATTAGCTACGTACCAGAGTCCGGAATAAGATAGCGTACCATAAAAGTGGTGGCCGCGCCGTTGGTCCTTCTCCTTCCCCTCCTCTATCAGCATAATTGGTGTCTAGAGACTCTTCCCCGGCGACACCAACCACCCAGCATACAACATGTCTTTATTCGGCAGACCCACAGACCCCTTTCAGCAAGCCATCAACGTCCAATCTTGCCATAACACTGCGCTACGACAGTACCGGATGGCCGTCAGATCGTCCAACGTGCGCACACGACAGCGCGCTTTGAGGAGCCACCACATTTATCTCAAGCAGCTGCTGGACAATGAAGCGGGCTACGAAACAGATTTGTTCAAATCTCTCAAGCACATCGAAGAGGTGGTGAGCAAATGGTCTGCCCTGTACAAGGCTGGAGATCGTAAAGGCGCCAAGAAGGCCGTCGAGCCGATCTATCTGGAATTTCGCGATACCTGCCACACAAGAGAGTTTGAAAAATTGAGTGAATCGGAACAGGACGAGCTACTTTTGGACATTTGTCTGGCATACAACAGGCTCAACGGCTCCACCCAGGACTCTACAGCTCTTCGCGGCCAGCTGTAGACGTGTATCCATGCATCTCGTTAGGTCGATACTCGCTATCTAAGGGCCCTAACGACGGACTCCGTTGTGCACATGACTCATTGGGATGGATTTAATCAAACTCAAAGTGCACAATCGGAAGGAATGTCGGACATTTGATAGGGTTACCAGCGCGCATAGTGCTTCTGGCTCTGCACCACTGCAACGGTGATCACAGGAGGGAATTCTTTTTATCCGGTTGAAACGTTCTTTAGAATCTGCGGTATTTGCACATATATAGCTACAGTCAATGAATCAGTGAAGCACGAGGCCACGAGTAAGTTGACTTGAAACTTGCCCAATACTCGCTGGTGTGACCGTTGAGGGGTTGCTTTTTCCGTTTCACCATTGGGCCCGTTAAGAGTCTTTTTTCATGGTGAGACAAGGAAGATCAAAGCCGTTTACTGTTTATTCACTCCTCGACAGCTCCGTGAACTCTTTCGCTATTTTCTTTCACTTCTTACATCTATCTCAAACGCCGTGTCTTCGCCGTACAAGTACCCCGATCTCGAACTCCCAACACAACTGTGGCTTGACACTGGTTATGTGACCGATAATGCCGAGCTAACGCACGTGCAGTTACCGTTACCCTAACCCGAGCCGAGGGGCAGAAAGTGTGGAGGTCCTATCAGATGGCCCCTTTCCTTTTTTGAAGTCCAAAACCAACTATTAAGAATGCCAATTCCCCACGGAGTCTACACCCCCGTCGTTACCTTTTTCCAGGACAAGGCCGCTGGCTACGCCCTTGATCTCGACACCCAGGCCAAACACGCCAACTTCCTGGCTGACAGTGGACTCGCTGGTGTTGTCCTCCTGGGATCCACCGGAGAGGCCGTCAACCTCACCCAGAAGGAGCGTGTTTCTCTCGTGACCTCCACTACCAAGGCCGTTCGAGACGCTGGCCACAAGGACTTCACCATCGTCGTTGGAGTGGCCCAGCAGAACTGGAGCGAAGCCATTGAGGAAGTGAACCTGCAGGCCGAGGCTGGAGCCCAGTACGCCATGGTGCTGGCCCCCAACTACTTTGCCGGCACTCAATTGACCCAGGAGGGAATCATCGAGTGGTACACTGCCGTTGCCGACGCCGCCAAGATCCCCATCATTCTTTACTACTACCCTGGCGTCTCCAACAATCTCAAGATTGACCACTCTACCTTCAACACCCTGGCCCAGCACAAGAACGTGGTCGGCACCAAGCTGTCTCACTCTGAGTGCTCGTGGCACGGACTGCTGGCCCTGGACCCCGAGAACGTCAAAAACGACTTCTCTGTGCTCACCGGACTCGGTCAGATGCTGCTGCCCTGTATGACCGTGGGCGTCATTGGAGCCATTGACGCTGTGTCTGGTGCCTTCCCCAAGACCCTCAAGCGACTCTACGACCTGTCTGTGCTCGTTCGAGACGGAAAGGGAACCCCTGAGATCGTCAAGGAGGCTGCCCACGTCCAGTATGTTGTTTCTTGGGCCGCCGAGATCGTCGACGTGTTCGGTCCTCTCGGCACCAAGGAGCTCACTCGACGAGCTACCGGATTCGGCCGTGAGAACGGCTCTCGACCTCCCATGAGTGGCAAGGTCGATTGGACCGACTGGGAGAAGGTGTACAAGGACATTTCCGACCTTGAGAAGTCTCTCTAAAAGTAAATACATACACATTTAAATTTTGCTCTTACTTGCACACTACAGTATGTAGTGAAGTCATACAATCATAATTCATTCAAATGCAGTTAGCTAGTCCAAGGCTAATCGGTGCCGGTGGTGATATTACCCAGATCACACCAGCCATTAACAGGCAGGCAGGACAAGTACTTGCACCAGTGACAGTCGCCTCCACCATTCTGGAAATCCCGAGATAAGAGACCAAAAAAGACTCCCACCAATGCAAGACATGCGAGACGCACAAGGAACCACATGTACCATCGTCGAGGCCGAGATTTGAACTGCTCAATGTCCCGGTCAAACTGGTCTCTGCTTTTGGGGAAGACAGCCAGCAGATGATTCTTGTCGTCCTCTTCTTGCTGGATCAGCTGTCTCCGTCTCAGCCTAGCCTGTTCCTCGGAACTCATACCTTGGTTAAAAAGAGAGGTGCCCTCGTCGACAACCTTCAGAGGCGACCGCAAAATGGCGATACCCAAAAGCACACCAACAATGAAGCCTCCAATATGAGAGAAGTTAT
The DNA here is from genome assembly GCA_900519015.1 of Yarrowia osloensis. Lineage (NCBI taxonomy): Eukaryota > Fungi > Ascomycota > Dipodascomycetes > Dipodascales > Yarrowia > Yarrowia osloensis. The sequence goes on from ULGU01000001.1 coordinate 43,712, forward strand.
CTAGACCGGGAAGCAAGCCCAGCACAAACGATACCACAATTTCAATGATGTGGATAATCAGAATTCTCACAGGGTTTCTGAAAATTGACCAATTGAAGAGAAGATCTAAAAGGTCAATGGCAATGATGCCAAAAAGCGAGCCAGAGGCACCAGTGGATGCAATACCGTCAGGAGTATAGTTTCCTCCAAACAAGAAGCCTCCAATGCCGCATGCAAAGTAAATGAAGAAGTATCTAATGATACCGATCTGCTTCTCAATGTCGGCTCCAAGCGTCATCTGCAGAAGCATGTTGAAGCCGATATGGATGATTCCGGCATGCATGAAGATGGGGGTGATAAATCGCCACCACTGACCTCCTGAGGTAATGGAGCCACCGTCAGAGCCAGGGGTCTGCTTCATTCCCATGCCACAAAGCTCCTCTAGTGTGCACTTGTCGGTTTCGATTGTTGTGGAGTTGGGACAGGGGAATAGGAGTGTGGGGTCGTCTGTGACACCCTTAATGTACATCATGCAAGGAGTGAACCGGGCACCCATGTTGATGAGCACGTAGTTGGAGGGGCCAATCATGGGGTTGAAGGAGGGTTGAGTTTGGATGGGGATTCCAGTCAGCACGCCCATCTTAATGATCTCGGCCACAAACACTGCAATGTGGACTGTTGTCATAAACCACGTGAAATAGGGGTGGTTTTGTGTCTGTCTCGACTCGTATCGTCGTGCTCTGTGTCGGCGTTGTTTTCTCTTTTGTCGCGCTTCCTCCTCCGACGGGGTTCGTCGCTTTCTTCGTCGTCTTCTGCCGTCGTCCCGTCCTCTTTCCTCGTCGTCAGGCATCTCGATCTCAAACTGCTCCATGACGAAATGGTCCTTTGGTGGTGGCGCGGGAGTCACTCCACGATATGCTGAATAGTTGGTGCCGTAGATGCGACTGTTACGCGGGTTGGCGACATCTAACGGGTCAGGCAGAGGCTTGTTGGAGTTCATGCTCATTCGCGAGGTCTGCGTATGTGTTCTCATCAGTCGGGTCGTCTCCACATCCTCGTACCAATTTGAAGCCTGAGAAGGTGCCTTGTAGTGTCCGTTGAAAGAGTCCCCGTAAGAGGCCAGAGAATTCCCATCCTGGCTAGTTCGAAGGTTCGAATCTCCGTACTCCTGAGACTCGCCGGGCAGTGGTGGAAGGTCGCCCTTATCTGGGTGGATCTGGTGATGTGCGCCGGAAAATCCTCCTGCCGAATAAAATCCCTGGCCTTGTGAATGTCCTGGTGCTCCTGGCAGAGGCTTGGTGTATTGGTACTCGTACCGGGACGACCGTCTGCCCTGGCTTCGTGTGGAGCCGCTCCTGTGCAGGGAGTCAGAGTTGTCGTACTCGCCGGCCTCAAACGGGTTGTCGTACGGAGGAGCACTCATTTGGGCTTGTAGCTCTCTCGGTGCTGCGAGAAGTGTTGTGTGTTGAGATAGGAGTTCGAGAGTAGAGATGCAGATGGCTGCCGCTGGCCCTGTTAACGGGCAACTTTAATGCTGGCAAGGAGGTAAAAAGAGTAAGGGCTCCAGCCAGATTGACTAATACAATGAATCCAGCAATGTTTCCGAACTATAGCTCACAGGCGACCAGACTGATGTGTTCAACCTCGTCTGCACCCTGTTCGGGCTATCAATTAAACCGGACATGTCACTTCTAGAACGGTTCGCGGAATGTGTTTTATACGAGCTGCATGTTCCCTGTGGTCTGTCACACACCAGAGAGAATCTCCGAACTTTCACGAGAGTAAAGCCGAGCCGTTGAATCAGGTGATAGAGTTCCACAGTGGGGGCGAGACGGCCCGCGTCAGATCCCATAACGCCTTCCTGTCGACGACAGCGGATGGCGTCAGCGCGGCTACGAGCGGAGCTGTTTCATAATGTGCTTAAGCCTCTGCCTGGCAGTGCCACCTTCACACTCGCAAATAAGGTTGCCGTACACGCTAACACTGTAGAAATTAGACACGCTAAAACTCTGGCTTCGGGCTATGTTGGGGTAGAAAAAGGGCTTGGAAGGAGGACAAGGAGGTTGGAACTGAAAGAGATCGCCGTTATCTGGAACAAAAGTGTATCTATGAACCAACTTGTCCACAAGGAAGCCATATTAAACGCCTTAGAGTGCGCTCACACCTGTTAATCATCCACCATACACACCTCCCGCATTGTGTCAATAGCGCAACGTGACGAGACACCAAAGTTGAATTCACGCCTCTCTTAGAACGTGCCAACAATGCAGCTGTGGGAACAGAACAATACGTATGTACGCGTAATTACATATCGAACTACGAATGTCAGTGGGTGGATTTTACTTTTTTTTTTGGATTATGTGTTTTGGTGATATGCTATGTTAATTTTTTTCTTGTGAGTACCTCTTTTACCTGAAGCTCCCGTTAGTCCCTCGGCTTTCCTCGTGTCATTAGTATTTTATTTCGCCGGGAACCAGCGTCTATGCAATAAATAATCTACCCCTTTCTAAACTCGTTCAACACGGGGTAGATGGCTTCGAAGGCCGCGTAAATCTCCTCTCGCTGCTTAGCACCAGTCAGCACAATCTTTCCCGACACGAAGATCAGCAACACAATTTTGGGCTTAACCATTCGATAGATGAGACCAGGGAACAACTCGGGCTCGTACGACGAGAAAGTACCGTGTGAAAATGCAAGACCCTCGAGTCGAATGGGGAACTTGACATCGCACGAACCGACGATGTTCTGGATTTTGAAGTCAGTGAACTTGGCGTTGAATCCAAGCTTCTGAATGATTCGGGCGTACTTCCGGCTGGCCAGCTTGGAGTCATCCTCGCTTCGGGCACCAGTGACGACCATCTTTCCGGATGCGAAAATCAGAGCGGTGGTCTTGGGCTCTCGAATACGCATGATGACGGCTGCGAAACGCTTGGGGTTGTACTCGGCATTTCGAGCATGCAATGCAATGGTTTTCAGATCAAGTCGACAGTCCAGGTTGACGGTGGCGACGATGTTCTGTAGTGTGGGGACGATACCGGAGACGCCAGAGTCGACCTGCTCTCGCTTGACCTCTCCAATCTGGCTGGTGTCGGCCTCGGCATCCTGAGGGAACGAGAGATTGTTCTGGGTCACGAACTGCTGAGCCTGTGCAGGGTTGGTGGGGGCAGATAGGGCATCCATATTGTATGTAGTGTGTATCCCAAACCCAAAGCCTATTTTTCGAAATTGGGAAATCGGGGGGGCGCGGTGTTATATATACTCGCGACCCTTCGGTAGGGTAAAAACCTTAATCAACGTGGAATACCATCGAAATTGGGGTCGTGCCTTAATAATACGGCATGTTTGGGGTGAGAATTTTGAGCAGATTAACTGTAAGGCGCAGTGCCGTTTTATCAAGCCTACTTGTGTGTGGTTCCCACCCGTTCAAGTCCGGTTTCGGGCCATCTGCCTCACCACACCACTGCAGTAAAAATTCGACAGAGTTTTGGATGAAAACTTGATTAGATGCCTGGAACTGGAAATATACGGTTAGGGCTTTTGACCCTCATACTGACTACAAGCTAAATTGAAAAATTTCGTACAGGTCATGTGTGCTCTTGGGAGGGGAAGGGCTGTGTAATGTGTCTTTGTATAAACCACAACGTGCAAGTAGGTCCTAAAAATGTAAGTAGCTCTCGCAGGGTTCGTTTGCCTTGTTTGTTGGTATCCACAGCACATGCCTGGTGCGTTGTAATTAGGACAAGGAGACTGCACTTCGTTATCCAACTCTATTCCGTTCAATGGAACTCTTACTGATCTCGACCACTATGAGACCCCAGAACTCGTCCAATGATCGCCCTTCCGACCTCAGTCCAGAATGCCGAGATCTCGTCATCTATCTCGCTCATGAGAATCTTTGGCAAGCCTCAATTATTGCCCCTCAGGTGAAGACGCATGAACATCTCGTGCAGTACCGCCAGCTTCTAGCGACGGGCATCCAGCTGCTCGAGACTGTGATCCGCGACGCCAACTGCCCCCAGAATACCCAGGCGTACTCGGCCTACATTTTGGCGCAGGTTCTCTTCAGTGAGACCGAGTGTCTGGACCGTGTCATCTCTGTTCTTGGTCAGGGAATGATTATTGCTGAACGGAGCGGGTTATTGGATCTGGTACTGCAAATGGAGTGTCTCAACGTCAGAGCTCTGTGCAAGACGAACAGAAACGCCGCTCTTCTTCATTGCAACAAATGCCTCGACAAGTACCAGAGCATGTACGACAATTACGCATACCACACTCTCCAACTTTTACGGTTTGATCTGACTCTAGACAACAGTTTGCCGCAGGCTTTTGACATTTTCAAGTCGTGGGAAACCCTTCCAGATAGCATACCCAAGTCGTTCTTGCTCTTGTACGGCATGTCAAAGGCCCTGGATTTCAATGTTGGAAGCTATGACGAGACCTTGGTGATTCTTGAGCATATGAAAGCGTTCGAGGAGGCTTCAGGATGCACTAGTGCAGTCCCCCAAGTGTCTATGCTCCGATGTATGATGGCTGTATCGATTGCTCTGCGTCGAGACGACGACGCCCCCGTAAAGGAGGCCAGCAAGGCGCTGGAAAATCGAATTCGATCCTTGAACAGGCAAGCAAGCAAGAAGGAGGGGATGCTTTGGGAGAACTGGAACATCGACGGAACTGTCAAGTTGACCGGAGCCCAGGGAAGTACTTTCAACATTCAATGGGTTGCACAAAACCAGTGTGCTCAGTACTGTTATTTTCTGTTGGGCCTGTGCGGTCTTCGTCACCACACCACTTTGAAATATGGACGAGAACTGCTGAAGGACTGCATCAAGCTTCTGGACCGTGATGAGGAGGAAATACCTAAGAAAGTTCTGCAACGTGCCAGTTTCTCGCACATCCTTGACAGCACCGCACAAAAACTGGCGCTCAGATGCAATGTCCACCTTTATATGGCTCTGGTGAACTTCAGTGGTCTGGCATACAAAAAGGGTCTCCGCTCGTTTGAGCGATTTGCGACGCTTTCCAAGAATCTTCCCGAAGAAGCCTCCGACGAGTTGTATCCCATGACTTGTCTCGTTGCTGCTCTTGCAGCTCAAACATCAGGCAAAAGAAAGAAGGCTTTGAAGTACTACAAGTGTATCGAGTCAGATGACCCTCTTTATCCAGCAGCAATAGCCAATATCTGCTGTCTCGACCCCTCCACTGAGAACCTGGACACACTAAAGGAGCTCATGGTTGAGATGTCGTCCGAGCATCACCAGTTAAAGCATGCTATGTTTGAGGTGATTCGCTTGATACATGACTCTGCGAACATGTCTTTCCTGGACCGCCAGGAGAGCATGAAAAAAGCCCAGAGAGCCCTCCATCTGGGTATGACTCAGCAGCTCTCATATGCCACCACACTGGCTGGTGTTGACCTGTTCGGATCCACTGCAGAGAAGAATCTGGAGCTGGGGAACGCATTTAAAATGGCCATCTCTGAATCGGACTGCGTGTGGGCCTATGTTGTTGGAGAGAAAAAGAAAGAGTATCTCCATCAGCTGGGACAAGAGGAGAAGCTCGAGCAACTGACCGCGAGCGTAGAAAATGTTGGAGATCATGTCCGCAACCTCATGAGCGAGGGCAAAACTATTTAAACAGGCTGTATATTTTATTTATTGAATTCTATTTTGGTCCGTCTCTACATGTTGACGGCGTTATCGTAGAACGAGGTGAGGTCGGCTCGGGCCTGGTTCATGTTGGTTCGCTGGATAGCGGAGTCCCGAGACTGCTGGATCTTTTCGTTTGAGGCAATCTCCATCTCCTTGGCCTTGAACTTGTCGAAGAAGTCCACCTCCTGAGCAGCCAGCTCGGGGTGCTTGAGCACAGATCGCTTGATCATGATGGCGGCCTTAGCTCGGTCTCCGGCGGTCTTGAGCTGGTTGGACCACTTGGTGACTCGAGGGAACAGAGGCTCGGGAGTGTGGAACAGACGACCAGTGGTTGACAAGAACATACAGGCGCCCAGGATGACATCCATGGCGGCAAGAATTTGTGCTCTCCACACGGGTAAGATCTGGAAGTACCACTCCACCTTGTTGTTAGGTCGGGCGAGATTTTCCAAGCCCGTCTGGGAGTTGATTCGAAGCAGATCGAGAGTCAGAAGGAAGAAAGAGATGTAGAGCACTGTTTTTCGCCACGAGTTGGCCTGAAAAGAGATTGAAGACGAAGTGGCGATGCCAGTGACGAGCAGGTTGATGACGTAGGCAGCGACGGCGTTGGGAATGGAGTAGAGGAAGTAAGACGATGGAGACTCGGGGTGGCACCACTTGCAATCGGCCAGAACGTCGGGACCAAACACGGTGTACAGGGCTCGGCCCTTCTCGGTCTGGTACACCTTGAAAAAGGCTTCCTCACGATCGCTCAGCTGGTAGTCCTTTGGGTTCATGTCAGCAGCCACAGCTCGGATCTTCTTGAGTCTAGACATGACGACCGATCCGGAAGTCTGCATTCGAGAGCCCGTCAGCAGCACCACATTTTCGTAGTGGCGCGAATAGGCGTAGGCTAGTTGCAGGGCGGCTGTTGCTAGCAGTAACAGAATTACCAATGCATGTGTTTTTGTGAGTGGGGACCGCAGGGCCCGGAGTTTTGCAGGGGGATTTCGAATTTTGTGGTATGTTTGCATGAGCTTGGGGATAAACCATGTGAGCAGCACGGGCAGAAATGGCTTGCCCCATGCCCACAATTTGTCGGACGTGATCTGTTCCATCGTGATGTCGGGATGTTGTGTGGTGAGGTGATGTAGATGGTGGTGAGTTTGGGTGGAGGATTTGACGTGACGTGTGAGTTTCAAAGTCTAACCAGAGTTCAACGAGGCATGTATAGTGTGTGTGGGATACGGGGGGGGGGGGGGGGGG
>ULGU01000001.1:51082-130248 GCA_900519015.1 Yarrowia osloensis
GGGGGGGGGGGGGGGGGGGGGGGGGGGGGGGGGTAAAAACAAGCCTTTTTTAAGGGCATATTGTCTGGAGGCAAATTTGCAGCTAATTATCTGTCTTGATCCGGACTGAAAAATATTCGTCTGTGCTGTGTTCACACCCTTGCCGAATTGGTGCCAAGTGTCGATAAGCGAGTTTAGAGAGCACACGCATGGAACATGATCTTTCAGGAAAGTTACCCCGCAATTCATGCATATGGTGGGGTTCTTTTCGAGACACTCATAGGTCGCTTGCAAGAGACGGGGAGCGTGCAAAAGCAGCAGTCAAACAGACAGATCATGAAAATGAAATAACTGACTCCATAGGCTGCCTACGACTTCGAAATAACCCCCTGTTCCAGCTATACGACGACTGAGACACCCCACGTATAGTTGCAGAGAGTTCTGTGACACCTACGACGAGGGCGTGTTCACAGACCAACCTTCAGTCAAGCTCGTGTCGAGTCATTTAGTGCGTACATCTTTCAACGGTGGGTTCAGACACTTGTTTGGTCCATCAGGGGACGGTTTAGATTGAGGGGCAACCACCTGTTTGTGGACCCTGGCACTCTGAACTTTATATGGCATGCAACAGGCGAGTGCTGGTTGGTGGAGCTGGACCACCGAGCAGAACGCTACAACATGCTTATGCCGGATTTCTGATAGAAGTCTTCTGCCTACAACTTGGCTGCTACAAAAAAAATCAGTGATATCAAATAAAAACCATAATATTGAGTGTTAAAATGATGTGAATATGCCTAAAGCCCGTTGTAGATCAATCGGTTAGGACTGTTTTTAAGTCTGCCTCTCATGCTGCCCTGGTTACCACGAGTGATAAGATAGTCCAGCTGAGCAGGCGTCAGAAGCTGGTCACTGATACTCTGAAAGTATGCCATTAGACCAGCAACGTGGGGAGCGGCCATGGATGTGCCACTCATGACATCGGTGCCAGTGTCGCTCTGGTGAGAGATACTCTCAATGTCGATACCCGGTGCAAACACAGTGACACACTCACCAAAGTTTGAGCCTCGAGACATCCATCCAGCAAACCGACGGACAAGTCGATCATCCTTGCTACTAGCAGCTGCTGTCACAGCACCAGGGTGATTACCCATTCGGGAGGGTGAGTAATTGCACGCGTCTCGGCCATCGTTGCCAGCTGCGATAGCAACAGGCATTCCCACCATGATGGCGTGTCGCACGAGTCTGTCGAAGGGCTCAAATCCTCGAGGAACACCAACAGACATATTGATTACGGCTCGGTCGTGTCCCTTGGCAATGTAGTCGTTGATGGCCCAGTTGACGGCATGCAGATAGGTGCCAACAGAAACGCAGTCCTCTTCTCCAAAGGCCTTCACAGCCACAAGCAGGGTTCGTTTGGAAACTCCCCATTTATTGGCTCCGATTGTACCAGCAACGTGGGACCCGTGGCCGTTCATGTCCTCGTTGACGTCGTCAATGGCGTTGTAACCCCATACAGCTCGTCCGCCAAAGTCCTTGTGGGTGATTCGAATACCAGAGTCGACCACGTAAGCCACGGTGTCGTATTGCGGAATCATGAACTCGTAGGGCTTGAGCATCTTGGCCACTCCAGGAGACACAATGTTCTTCTGCGAAGACAGACGATGCAGGCCCCACTGGGTAGTTCTCTCACGCGTCAGCAGGTGAGCTGGGATAGTCTCCTGGGCTTTCTGCGGCGGCGGGGGCTTGGGCTTAGACTTGGGCGGCGGGGGCTTGGGCTTAGACTTGGGCGGCTGGGGTCTTCCAGGAAGAGGTCTTCCAGGCTGAGGTCTTCCCTGCTGAGGTCTGGGCTGCTGTTGCTGCTGTGGCTTCTGCTGTTTGGGCTGAGGCTTCCGCTGATGTTGAGGCTTCTGTTGAGGCTTCGGTTGAGGCCTGGGCTGGGCCTTGGGCTTGGGTCTCGTCTGGGGTTTCTGCTGGGGCTTAGGCGAGACCTGTGGCTTGGGTCGGGGTCGCTGCTCCTGCATCTGTGATACCTTCAAGTTTCCGTAATTGCCCTCGTCATCAGAAGTGTTCTGGCCATCCTCTGAGTAGAGAGACTTGAGGCGTTCAAAGTCGATATCAAAGTCGTTGAATTGAGTAGCAGGCCTTTTAAACTCGTTGTTGGCATGGAAGTCTTCGTCCTCCTCAAGATGTCCGGAATACTTGGAAGCCATCTTGAGCATCTTCTTGCTTCTTCCATAGGCGGGAAGAGTCACCTTAATATCCTCGTAGACGTCTACCCGAGGGTCTTGCTCCAGAAGCGCAGCTACCTTGTCGTCAAAGATGCCGAAGTAGCCGAGGAAGCCCTTGCCATCGTTTCCAATGTCAACAGAAGATTCAATGTATGAAGAGCCATGACCGACCTTGTTGATGGTTTTGTCGAGAGACTCCAGCTGGACTCGGACATCGGAGATGGTGGCCGACTCGTTGAACATGACGATCCGGCGCTGCTTGGAGACGACAGAAGCGTCCTGCCCGAGGTCCCGTTTGACCAGGTTGTGGCGCTGCTGGTGAGACGCCAAAATGCTCTTGACGGCATCATAGTCGGGAGTAGCTGTCACGAGTGTGGCCAGCAACACAAGTGGTAGGCCTGTGAGTTTCATTGTCTACCAATTCATGGGGGCAGTTGCAAGCATTATATGAGCTTCTCCAACGTGGGTGCCTACTTCTTTTTGAGGTTTTCAGGGGCATAAACTGTGCCCTTGCAAATCGTTTCAGTCTGATATGCAGGTCCCCATAATCTTCTGAAGTGTATGGAGCTCCAAATCAAAAGGTGGGCGATTGAAGGTGTCTACAGGGTGATGGATACAAAACAGGAACATAAAAGACAGAGCTTCCGGTTACTCGCTACTTATGCTGACGTCAACTTAGCCTTGACAGTATGTATACTGTATGCTGTATTCAGCAAGCCACATAACACATACAAATCATGATATAGTCCAATCTATTAGTTGAATCCCATTATGCAATAGCCTGGTAAAACAAGACAAACTCCTTTTTGATCTTTGTCCAACTGCTGGGGTCAAAGAAAATATACAGGCCCCGCTCGCTTTGTGCCGTCTGCTGGACAGGCTCGGTCAGAGGGTCCTTAGTCAACCATAACTTGAGCTCCTTGTGGTAGCGCCAGTTTCGGTTGGTCAGCTCCACAGCCACAGCTTCTTGCATAGAGTCCCGGGGCATAGTGTAGAAAATGAAGAACAGTGTTTCGTCGGTGAAGCTCTGAATCTTCGTTTGCTGTGGTGGTGCCGAGGGCACGTTGTAACATGACGGCAGGCTGTATTCCGGGGTAGGTTTATGCACTGACGTTTCTGTCCATGGCGAGCCAAACGATTTTGACAGTGGAATGGCGCTGGGGTTCATATTGAGACCCATAGTCGTCAGGTCGTTGCCTATGGCCACCGTCGTCTGGTCGTTGTTCTCCATTCGAATTACCCCCAAAAGTCCGTTCAGACCATACCGTTCCTTATGATCGGCAGGGATAGGTTTCCGTTGCTGGCCAGGCTGTCCGTGGGGGCCTGAAGAGCCTGCACCAGGGTGTCCGGCGACTTTTGGCTCCAGATCGAGGCCTGGAGGAGCCGTTCGTGCGGCTGCGGCTGATCCGAGAGCAGGAAATTCCGACATGTCGAGAGCAGGTCCGTCCTTCTCCGCTTGTGAAGCCGCAGTCTCGGCAAAGGATGCTCTTGCTGGCCAAGGGTCTGCCGTTAGTTGTTGCACGTCTGGGGTTCAACCAAGATGGTTGGCTGGTTCCTTCTGGGTCGTTCGGTCACATAGTCCGCCTAATTCTCTCGCTCGATCCTTCCTCTGGATCTCTTCATCTTCGTTGTGACAGCAGTACTCACTTCTACTCATTGATGTTGCGTGGTGATAGTGACAAGTGAAATTGAACACCGCGAAAGTTTATGTGCGGTGGAGGGTTCAGAGATGGGCTAAGGACAGGAACGACACAGCGATGGACGGTGTATATCACTTGGCGATCTGAAATGGTGCTCTAAGCGATATAGCTCGATTTTGGGGGTCAGCTGGATTTCACTTTTGGCGCTTCCATCCTTGCTGCTGCTTACTAACGAGATGGGAGAAGAGGAGTGGAGAGAGTAATAAGTTCACGTGACGTTGGTGATCGTCCCATATAGTGGAATTTTATAGCGGCTGGCTTTATTCTGAGGCGGCTACCATAATACTGTAGTTGCCCCTTTCTCTATGATCGACCCTCTCTCCACTCCCGTGACTTCACACACCTTAGGAACATGCCCGGTAAGACATTGGAAGGCTATCGGAGTAAATAACGGTGGTGATAAGTGGCGGGGAGCCAATGATTTGTGCACGCCTTAAAGCCACTGAGAGGGACTATAATAGTGTGTGGCAACCGTCTTTTGTTTCAGCTCATGGCCCTCCAAGCAGGCTTAATCCGGAAGACGCTATCGTACTGTCTCGGCATCGCCACCTTCACAACTCCACATACGTAAACGTGCAGCAGCAGCTGCTGGAGCGACAAGATTAAAATTATCTCGGATAATTCTTTTTCCAGCCAGATTCGTTTCTCCGACACAGCCATACACAGATCAGAAATGCGATCCCTGCCCAACATTGTGATCACCGGCACTCCCGGAACCGGAAAGTCGTCGCATTGCGACACCCTGGCCTCGGAGCTCCCCGATATGAAGGTTTTCTCCATCAACCAGGTGGCCAAGGAGCGAGACTGCTTCGAAGGCTACGACGAGGAGCGAAAGTCGCACATCGTGGACGAGGAGAAGCTCGTCGACGCCATTGAGCCCGACCTGGAGAAGGGCGGCCTCATCATCGACTGGCACGTGTGCGATATCTTCCCTGAAGACCTGGTTGATCTGGTTATCGTGCTGCGAGCAGACACTGAGAAGATCTACGACCGACTCCAGAAGCGAAATTACGCCGAGACTAAGCTGCAGGAGAACTTGGACGCCGAAATCATGGAGGTGGTGCTTTCTGACGCTCGAGAGTCTTACGCTGAGGAGGTTGTCATTGAGCTTCCCAGCAACACCATTGACGATATCGACTCCAACGTCAGCCGGATTGTCAGCTGGAAGGAGCAGTGGGTTGCTGACAACAAATGAAACGCTCGCGGTGGAAATCAGGACTTTGTAATATATTATTCTAATTGTTTTTGGGGGTGTAGGTGTCTATAGGTTCATGCTGGGGATGTGCGATCTACTTGGACTCCTCGGCCTTCTTGTTGGCAAGGAAGACCTTGAGCTTCTCCAAAGCCTTGAATCTGTGAGAAATGGCGTTCTTGGTGTCCTCGCTCATCTCGGCAAAAGTCTCGGTGTATCCCTTGGGCTCGAAAACAGCGTTCCAGCCAAAGTTGTTCTCGCCTCGAGGGGGAACAATGGTGCCCTCGCAGGTTCCCTGGAACAGCAGAACATCCTCATCGGGACCACCGCAGTAGGCGAAAGTGCACCAGGCGGTGGCAGACTTGTCCTCGAAACCAGCGAGCATTTTGTTGAGACCCTCGTGTCCAAGAGAGTCCAGGAACCACTTAATGTAGACACCGGGCAGACCCTTGAGAGCGGCAAAGCCAAGAGCGGTATCCTCGACCAGGACGGGCTTATTGAGCTGGGTTAGTACTTTTGCGAACAGCAGCGGCTTAAGCTTCTCGATAACTCACAATCTTAGCAGCGGCCTTGGCCTTAGCGATGGACACCTCCTCGATGGAGCCCTGGGTCTCCTCGAGGTCCAGCTTGTGGGAGGTCAGCTCAATGCCGGTGGGGGCAAGGATGTGGTTGGTTTCTCGGAGCTTTCCGGCGTTTCCAGTGACAAAGACAACAGACATGGTTGTGGTGGTGTTGGTTTGAAAAATTTGGCGATTTGGCTTGCACCTAAAATTGTTCTTATCTCAACCGCTTCACAGGCGATCTGCACAACTCAATTTGAGTGAACGACTCATGGTGAACATGTCTTCAGACCAACGAAGTTGTTACGCAATAGATTGCACATTTTCTGCGTAAAATTACACTACTAATTAGTACGATACGTACCGCACAACAAATAATCATTCAGAATAAGAATTAAATTATAATTTAAGAAGAGCCGTTAATCAGGTTAATGGAGTCGTTGATGAGCTTGACGGCAAGATCAACATCCCGCTCGTTGTTGTAGAGAGGAGCGGGGGCGAGTCGAATGACATCGGGGTTTCGCTCGTCGCCGAGAACTCCGTTATCGTCAAGGTGGTCGAAGACCTTCTTCATGGTTCCATCAGGACCAAACAGCAGAGAAAGCTGGGCTCCTCGCTGATGCTCAGCCTGAGGAGTGATGATGGTGAACCAGGCCTTGCCAGAGTTGCCAAAGATCTCAACGTTCTCGGGTGCAATGTAGTGGGGAGAGGCAAGGAGACCCTTAAGGAGTCGGTTAGTAAGCTCGGTGGATCGCTCTCGGAGCTTCTCAATGCCACCGGCCTCCTTGAAGAGCTCGAGAGAGGCTCGCAGAGCAAGGACGCAGAGAACGGAGGGGTTGGACTGCTTGTATCCTCGAGCACCTCGGATGGGGTCGAACTCGTCAAGCATCTTGAATCGAGTCTCGGCGTTGTTACCCCACCATCCGGCAAGTCGGGGTCGCTGGTCGTCAGCGTACTTGTCGTGAACAAACAGACCTCCAATACCACCGGGGCCGGAGTTCATGTACTTGTAGGTGCAGAAGACAGCGAAGTCAACGTTCCAGTCGTGGAGCTTGAGAGGGACGTTACCAGCGGCGTGGGCAAGATCCCAGCCGACAACACAGCCCTTGGCCTTGGCAGCAGCGGTGATTCGAGGAATGTCGAACAGCTGGCCAGTGTAGAACTGGATGCCAGAGAAGAAGACAACGGCAATCTCGTCTCCCTGCTCCTCGATGACCTTGATGATGTCGTCGTCGGACAGAGTATGAAGGCCGTCCTTGGGGGCGAGCTTGATGAGAGCCTCGTTGGGGTCGAGGTTGTGAAGTCGAGCCTGGGCCTCCATGGCGTAGGTGTCGGAGGGGAAGGCCTTGGCCTCAAACAGGATCTTGCTTCGCTTGGCAGTGGGCTTGTAGAAGGCGCTGAAGAGGGAGTGGATGTTGGAGGTCAGGGTGTTCATGATAGCAACCTCATCCTCGGAGGCACCAAGGATGGGGCCAACGAGACCGTGCAGAGGCTCGTCACAAGAGTACCAGGGTCCCTGGTGGACGTCCTGGCCAAGGTCCTCCTTGCCGGAAACAAAGTGGCCCTTGACACCAAGCTGGGACCAGGCATCCATCTCCTGGTTGACGTAGTCTCGGGTCTTGTGGGGCATCAGACCCAGAGAGTTACCCACGAGGTAGGCGACCTCCTCTCCGTTCTTGAGGGTAGGGACGTTGAATCGATCTCGGAAGTTGAGGGGCATTGTAGAGTAGAGTCTGGTGGTTCTCAGAGGAGCGAGTTTGGCGGTTAGTCTGGACAGTGTTATCCGTGCGATGCTGAGGATCTGAGGAGCTCTGGTCGGTGGATCTCGTCTGTCACTTTATAGACATTCAGATCTAGGTTATGCATGGTGGGTAGTGCATGATCGAAAGTGTTAGAGTTGCGAAGCTATAGGCATGCGGCAGAGCTACTCCATCGCGGTGGGTGAAACTTGCACTCTTACTTTTCTTTTAGAGCTGGAACCCCGCCCACTTTGACTAAATTGAGGTCGCCGAAGCAGATGGTACCCATGCTTTTTCTGTACGAGCAGCCGTTCGCGAAATAGTCATTTTTCACCCCCATTTTCTCGGCATCGGTATGTCCGAATAATCTGCGCTAGCCAATCCCAACACTGAGCATCCTGCACTAATGCTGGCAGCGTAGTGGACTACTCGGGCATCGCCACTGTCGATTGCAACGCTGGCTTACGGGCAGCTTTGGCCGCTCCGCGTGTTACATTTTCGTCGGGGCGCACAGGGTAGCGAGGTATAACTCACAAATCCCAACTATAGCTTTGTACGTTCCCAACTATTAATCTGAGCAGAGTCCTAACACAGCTCACAAATTACTTACGTAACAAAATCCCTCCTTCGGCAAAGCCCTAAGGTTTAGCAAGGTGGGGAAGTTTTAGTTGCTGTGGTGGGCGCCTTCGGAGGCTGCTGCGTCTGTACAGTTTCTCCACACCGTTGTCGGAGACAGTTGTCTCACGGCTATTGAAATCGAGAGTCAGTGATGCCGTGTTCTTCGCTCACAACAGAGCTTCATGTTGCATTGTAATGGTACCTACGTCAGATGAGCTTGGCATTTAAGCGGGCACACATCAATAAATGTCGGGACCCCACACGCACATTCAGGCCCTGTTGAACAATCGCTAATTCTCGCCTTATCGCTGGCCCAGAGAAACCGGCTGGTGCGGCTTGGAATTCTTCGTTCCAAATGCGCACGGATCCACCAATTGGATGGAAATAGCTCGTTTGAAGCATCTCGTGGCCTAGACCCCACAGTGTGAACCCCACAATCCACAGCAAAGACTGGGGCTACTGGCACCTGGTAGCTAGCAGCTTATGGCGACGTTCTGTTGGGTTATCTCCCTCAGACTACGTGATTTTCCCCCGGCTAAATTAGACCCCGGATCTGACCCGGCAGATACCGGCCATAAGCAGCGACTAAATTGTTCCATCGGTTTGGATGGCGTAAGCGAGCTACATTGTAGCTACTGTAAGAGTCAAGAGCTCTCTTCACCTCGGCTTGGGTGAGAGGGATAAACTCACATTAGGATGTCTCCCAGGCAACGGCTGACACCCTAGCAGGAGAGGTAACCTTCTCGTTTAGCTACACGTCTACGCGAAAATGTATGCCAACCCATGTCAATAAACCAGCGCCTATTGATATGGCAGAAAGCGTCGCCCCACATGTCGAAACGCGATACCTCTCACGCCCGCATTGCCAGTGTAGCCCAGTGTATATCAACGGCACTTCGTATACATTGATAGACCTATTGTTGTTGATCATCTGTGGAGCCACCAGGAAAATCTTCACAGAAAACACGGCCCAGCAGCCTCGTTTCGAGAGCAAGCGTATCGCAGTGTTGCAACGGAAAAAGTCATTTTATAGAATTCGAAGACATGCCGTGGTGTGATGTGCGATTAACATGTCTTTTGTGTCTTGGGGCTGTCCACATTTTTGTGTCTTTCAGAGTGATTTGCTTACTCCACTCTTTGTTTCATACATACACATTCCTGGGTCTTCGCATGTGTTGTGAAGAAGACCCCCAGGTGAAACACGCACACAAAGGGCCCTGCCTTCTCCTCACTGGCGCGTTACTGCAGGGTCTTGAGGGTTGCTTGAAAGGAACGAATGATCGGCGGCCGTGAACAGCAGTTCGCTGCATTTTTGAACCATCGCTAGTATTCCAAGGGGGCGACGATCAATCTTATTTGGCTCCCACGCGAAATGCCTATTGTTGATGGTCGACGATGAACACTGGCGCTGAGAAGACCACTCCCTGAATCATATCTGACGTGTGCTTGATTCAGCACCTCAATGGGTGACACTGCCTTTCCGCAAACAGAACTCCTTAGCCTGCTTTAGGTGCGAAACACGTCTTTGTCGAGCCTCATCTTCGTGACACCCCCCAGTTGATCGACGAAAACACTGTCGATCACGTTAGGCGCAGTTAAAAGGATGGCGCTCCCATTTTGTTCAAGGCTCTAGTCGTCCCCAGTCACTCGCCTCTAGCCACTCATTATGAAATTCACACTCCTTTTGGCTGGTCTGTCTCTCGTGGCTGCCGCCCCTGCTGACACCGATTCCTCCGCTTACTCCAATGTGCTGAGCATCATTAACAAGCACCAGACCCACCACGCCAAGCGTGACCTGGCCGACTCCCCTCAGGACCGGTACCTTGTTTTCTTCAAGAACGGCACCTCCATCCAGTCCATCAACGGCCACATCCAGGACCTGGACTCCAAGGTCTCCCCTGAGGTCGGAGCTATGGCTGGCACCAACGGCTTCGCCGCTACCGGAAGCAACCAGGGCATCCAGGGCGCTTTTGACGTCGACGCGTTCACTGACGGTAAGGGATTCACAGGTTACTTTGGATCTTTCAACAAATCCGTGCTGGACTCCATCCGAGGCTCTCCTGATGTCGCCTCCGTCGAGAAGGACGTTCTCCTTTCTCTCGGCAAGCACGCCGCTCACCCCGTCAATCTGACTGAGCTCCACAAGCGAGACTTCCAGACCAGTACTGTCGCCCAGTGGGGTCTGAGCCGAATTTCGCACCTCAACAACAACGTCCAGGGCGTCAACCCCGACCAGCCCTCCACCGTCCGAGTGCCTTACAACCGAGAATCCTCTAAGTACAGCACCACCGTTTACGTTGTCGACACCGGAACCTACGTCGAGCATAAGGACTTCGGCGGACGAGCCCGATGGGGAGCCAACTTTGTTCAGGGCGAGCCCATGCAGGATCTCAACGGACACGGTACTCACGTTTCCGGCACTGTGGCTGGTTCCACTGTCGGAGTTTCCGGAGAGAAGACCTCCATCGTCGCCGTCAAGGTTCTCAACCAGAAGGGCCAGGGATACGCCTCCACCATCATCCAGGGAATGAACTGGGTCATCTCTGACTACCAGAAGGCCGGCCAGCCCCGATCCGTCATCAACTTCTCCGGAGGAGGAGCCTCCTCTTCTGGTCTAGACCAGGTCTTCCAGCAGGCCGTCCAGCAGTACGGTATCCCCACCGTTGTTGCTGCCGGTAACGACGGCCAGGATGCTTGCAACGAGTCTCCCGCCCGTGCCTCCAAGGGCATCCCCGGTCTCATCACCGTTGGAGCCACTGACCACCTCGATAACATTGCCGTCGAGCAGGACTGGTCTTCTGCCAAGGGCCAGTGTGTCGAGATGTTCGCCCCTGGTGTCACCATTCTGTCTCTGTGGATCACCAACGATGACGCTGCTGCTACCATGGGCGGAACTTCCATGGCTGCTCCCCACGTCTCCGGTGCCATCGCCTACTTCCAGTCTATTGCTGACGGTATTGTCCCCGCCGGTGTTCTGGAGTCTTGGGTTAAGGACGCCTCCACTGGCAAGATCAAGGGAGATCTGGCTGGAGCTGGCAACAACTTCCTGTGGAACCGAGCTTCCTTTTAGACGCTCTGTTTGGAAAAACATATTTAATGATACCTAATCAAAATAGATTCTGATGCACTTCTTGCTCCTGCTGTTTGTGTTCCTGTGCTGTGTGTATTTCGCAGTGGTGCCATAGTTTTTGCTTACGCGTAGCTAATTGTAACCTGACTTCACGGCCGATCAGACCCTGTCTCATGGCAATGTTTTGAAAGGCGCAGTTTTTAAGGTTTTGTACGACATGGATGAAACAACTGAGATTGATGATCTTATTGTGCATGGTAAGTCAGCTCCACATATTGTTGTGATCAGACACACATTAGAGTTGAGCCCAAACCGCCAAACATTCCAGTCTCACTGATACGAGCTGACGTGTGGCAACAGGGAATTGTGTCAACGACAGCTACTTATCCATGTGCACGACTCTATGCATCAATCAAATACGTCATAAATCATCTATATACTTTTATTTTATGCGGTTAGAACTCCTGTAGAATCACCTCTGTGTTCTCCCCGCATGTCTGTAGCTTCAGCAACAAAGGGAACAGCGCCTTAAGCTCCTTCTTACTGTCAGGACTCTTCTTGACCAAAAGACCGAGATGTGTGAGAATAACCTGGAGTTCCTGGTTCTGTAGCTTGGGGATGGGCATGGTACCCCGAATCACGGAGTCATTAATGAACTGGGAGATGCATGCTTGAGCCCGAGACATGGCATACTGTCGTGAAGACAGAGAAAGACGCTCTCGAGATGCTCCAGTACCGTCGCCCTCTCCAATCCACAGACTGAACAAGAGAGTGGTGCAGTAGAGCGAGAAATCGGGCTTGGACACGGCCTGAAGAGTGCCCGAGAAGCCCAGAGGGGAGGCCTTGGTCTTCCACACCAGCGAGTTCTCGTAGATGGACTTGAGAAGGGAGTCAATGAGTGATTCAGGGACATGGTCAAGTCCGAGAATGGGGAAAATGAGCTTCTCGTACTTGTGAAATCCCTCGCTACGCTGTGCCAAAATGGACAGGCCACCCTCAACGACACGAGGCCACAGAGCCTCCTCAGTAGACAACCGAGGCAGCACCTTTTCGACAGTCTCCAAGAATAGCTCAGTAGCATCACTGCCCAGCGATGAGAGCGTGGTGTCCTGCAGCAGCAGCGAGATAACACTGTCATCCACAGCCTCGGGAACTTCAGGAAGGCGGCTTCTAGAAAGCTCAACGGCCTTCAGAGAGGCGGCCCCAAACCTAGGAGAGTCGTCATCCTCCTTGGATGCAGTGCTGGACAGCTTGGAGATCTTACCGAGAATCTCCAGCACCTTGGCGTGGTGGCCAGAGACATTGGAGATCTGCTTGAGCACTGCAGTTTGAACCGGGGAGGTGGATGTCTGGTCCTGGGCGAATTTTGGAAGTTGCGGGTGCAGCAGACAGTTGTAGAGAACGTCCAGCGATGCGTTCAGTGTATCATCAGGCACATGTCTGTCCAAATCGTAGATGACAGTATGCACGGATGCATGCTCAGCAATGGCACTTGAAGCGGAGCCCTGGTTCCACGGACTGACATACGCGGTTCCCCACGGCGGCGAGAGCCAGAATTTCCATGCAGCAGCAATGCTCTCGGGGCTCAATGGAGCAATGGTCAGAAGCTCCCCGAAAGATTTGCTGATGGTAACTGCATACTCGGGGTGTGGGGTTGTGGTGTTGAGCTGCTCAAAGTAGGAGAGCAGTTGGATGAACAGAATGTCAACCTGATCAGGCAAGACCGTCTGAACAACACCCATCATGTGATTGAAACCAGCAAGTAGCAGCGACACCGTGTAAGGATACCTTGCTGCAGCTCCAGCAGGGTCGTTCTCGATGAGCTCTCCCGTGGGTGTCAAGAAGAGCTTGGGCAGGATCTCCTTGGAGAATGTCTGCCACAGGTTCGGCTTGAGCTTGTCTTTAGGAAGGGACTCAAAGGTTCTGAAGAAGGTCTGGATGGCACCGTTTCGAACGTCGGCACGCGAATCATGCGACATGAGAGCCAAGGAAGACATGAGAATAAGCCACAGAGCAAGCGGCTCAGTTGAGTCACGCATCTCAGACATGGTGAGGACTCGCTCAATATCATCCGTATCCTTGGCCTGCCGCAGAATGCAATCCGACACAGTCCAGAACAGAGAAATGCAGGTGAAAGACAGGTTGGAGTCTGAAGAGTGCTGGCAGAACTTGTAGAGTAGATCCACAAGTGTGAGAAGGGCACTGGAGGGTAGCTGTGTAAGGAAATCGTTACAGACCAGCTTTACTGAGTCGAATGCTGCCTTGGTAACATCCAGAGGCATGTCATCACGCAGACCGCTGTCCAGAATGCTAAAAATAGTGCTCCAAGAGGAACATTTGCCCAGCTGCTGAAGCAACGAGTTGGTGGTTTGAAGGTGGGCCAGAACAATCTCCGGGTTGTCGCTCTTGACAGCCTTGAGAAGAGAATCGAAGATTCTAGCATGGGCCTCAGGCGTGTCAGATTGGGAAGACTCAGACAGCTTTCTCTGAATCAGAGCACACTGCAAACTTTCGCATGAGATGAGATGGTTCAGCAATTTCTGCCACAGTTCCTCATCCTCCACAATCTTCGTAACGTTGAAGGTGGCCACAATTCCGAGCTTGTCGTTGTTCCACTCCGAAGCAGATCGAGTCAATGCATTCACGAGATCTGAAAGAGCAGAATTTGAGTAGTCTTTTGTGGAATCGAGCAGCTTCTTCTCTGCGGAGAGCACAGCAGGATCAGATCCAACCTTGGATTGTGACGTCTCCCGCAGTGTATCGAGGATAATACCCCAGGACGAGCCCAGCGTAGTGCCGAGGGCAGTACCGAGGTTGACTAGGGCCCGGAGACATAGAATAGCCCGCTGGGTTGGAGGTTTCTCTGCACCCGTGGCAAGAAGAGACATGAATGCGTCACGGGCAGTCTTTCTATCCACGTACCCGGCAACATGGGCCAGTTTCTGAACAGCACGAATGACGCTGTGAAGATCCAGGGACTCCTCGAAGGGCCCAGCGACCAAGGGACTGTATAGATCCAGAATAGTTGACCAGGAGTGGTCAATAAGATGCTTGCACAGAGTTGCACGGGAGTCCTGGTTCTTCTGCAAGAGAAATTTCGCAAGGGCATCGCACAGAGAGTTGGCACATGTGATGGCGAGGTACTGCTCGTATCCCTCGGGTAGGTTTGGCGCCTCTGTTTTATCCAGCGTGTCAATGAAGGGGGTCTTGGTCGCACTGTTGAACCTGGTTCCCTCCTTGGTATGCTTCAGCAGGTCTCGGAACAGACCGAGAGTGTCTGCCAGAATGTTCTTGCGTCCCTCAGCGACGTCATACTCCTTGT
Source organism: Yarrowia osloensis (assembly GCA_900519015.1). NCBI lineage: Eukaryota > Fungi > Ascomycota > Dipodascomycetes > Dipodascales > Yarrowia > Yarrowia osloensis. Next base: position 65,491 of record ULGU01000001.1, read on the forward strand.
AGATCGCAAGAAGCAGGTCGAAGTCAGAGAACACACCCTGAAGAATCTCCATACACAGAGCGCGTTCCCAGGACTCGGTAGGTTCCCGTGAGAGATGAACGAATAGAGTCAGTGTGACCTCACACTCAGCTGGCACCAAGGCCAGCAGGGTTCGTAGCAGCAGGTACAACACTCGGGCGATTCGGACAGCCACCGGAAAGGGAGCCTCGGAAGAAAGGCCTCGGAGCAGTGCAGGAAACAGCTTCATCTTGACACAGTAGATCAGTTCAGGATGCTCTTCAAAAACCATGTGTTGGTTCTGCAGAATACTCTCCACGAGTTCCAGACAGAAGGTGTCCTTGTAATGGCCCTTGAGGAAGGTAGAAGAGTGGTGCTCAATGAGAGAACAGAGGTCAGACAGCACCGAAAGAGCATCGTCCGCCGCTGGGGACACCAGAATCTTGTCGCCTGTGTCGACTGGAACCTCAAAGGTCTTGGGAGGGTCCTGCTCTTCTCGCACCTTGTCGAACACAGACACAATGAGCTGCTGGAGCGTCGCCGCTGCAGAATTGGACACCACAGGTGGCTTGTTGGGGGCCTTGAGCGCTGAGCAGATCGCCAGCAGGGCACTGAGATTCGGGCCCTGTAGCACCTTCGAGTAGTTTGCCATCAGGGTGGGGAGGCATTGAAGAATCTTGAGCTGGATCTCGACTCCAAGATGTGTTGCCTCTTCCAGGGCTCCGAGCACGGACGGAATTGACCTGTCGGAGAGTGCAGAGATGGCCAGCAGCCGTTGTATCAATGGCACTGCAATGGCTGTGAGTTTGGCGTTACGGGACGAGCACGCCAGCACGAGGGGCTGGGCAATCTTCTCGTCGTTTTTAAGATCTTGTGGTTGCTTGTTCTTGACGGCATCGAGTGTGTATTCGGCAGCCTGTGTTAGTATCTGGTGTCCGTCTCTGTGTCGCACGTGAAGCACGTGTGAGGAAAAGAGTCACGTCCTTCACGTCGTGGTGCTGGAGATACTCACTTGACGAAGTTCAGGGTGCCTTCGCTTGCTCTCGGCAAGCAGACTGGTCAACTCCACAACCAGTTGCTGATTCATACTGGCTGATACCGGTGGGTGTTAACTTTAGCTGTGCATACATCTGACGTAGCCTACATCGCGAAGGGCCGCTTTTAGAGTTGTCTCCACGCAAATGCTTGACTTGTCAGGATCATCAATTGCGAGGGTGGTGGCGGATAAGGATCATTCATAAAGCTATGAATTTCTGCCAAGCGTGCTACTGAACAGGTGTCAAGTGTTTCGTTTTATTCCACACTCCTGGAGCTCTATCCAACTGCACGCTTACAGGTATATACGCTACGACCGACTGTTGCCAAAGATACGGTTGCCTGACCAATATTAAGGGGTGTTCGATTAATGCCATCAACACCTCGCGAATGGTGGAAGAGTCTAGAATTCTAAGCTCATCAAAGTATTTTTAGAAGCTCGAAAATACAGAGCAACTTTACATATTTTCGCCCCCCTATATATTCTCAGCTGAGCCAACATTTTACCCTATATCTTCACTCAACTAAACATCTCAACTATTAGTCGACTCCAACTCGACATTCACTGGCATCCAAATAAAGTTACCGTGTTCGGGTGTCTTATTAAGGTTGCTCCCAACCACGAACCACAGCTCCATCAATTTGTAAATCAGCTGAGTAATCTCACCCACTTACCCTACTTAACCTACACATTTTCATCCCGCAGTTCGTTATCTCCAACACCACAACATGTTAGCAAAACGACTTGGCCAGCTGGCCAGCCCCGCCGGATCGCTGCTGCGAGCAGGATCCATGGCCACCGCACGACCAGCAAACGCCCCTAGAACCCGTCGAATCTCCATGTCGTCCCAGAGTGGCGATGAGAAGCGAAAGCTGTGGAAGGACTTCGATTTGCCCCCTTCGCCACTGGTGGGAGAGGGAACTGCCGAGGATCGATTCTTTGAGATTGCTCTGTGTCGACACCGACCTTTGTACCTCGACACCTCTGTTTCGCACCTTTTCTCCGATTCTGCTGCCACTAAGCGAATGGATGATTTCATCAAGTCTCGACCTAACGAGTACGCACAGGGAACCGCGGAGGGATACAACCCTCTGTTCCCCAATGCCATGAGCGTTTCTGGACAGGTTACCAACCCCGAAATGATGCATTTTTCTAAAAATGTCACCGCCGACCTCTACCCTTTTGAGAAGTACTACTCTCCACAGAAGTCCGAGTTTGAGGTGATTGAGAACGTCCGATCGGACGCCGACCTTCTCAAGTTCATTGGTGAGGCCGTCAAGAAGTTTGAGGCCAAGGACACCGACGCTGACCTCGAGATGACCTCCGTCAAGCGAAAGCGAAAGATCAAGATGAACAAGCATAAGTACAAGAAGCGAAGAAAGGCTCAGCGTGCTCTTCGACGAAAGCTCGATAAATAATAATGTATATAGCGGCGATAGCCAAATGATGATGTATCATATCCACAGGTTTGATTTATATTTTGATAGTTGGTCGCGTAGTTAATCTCGTGATAATTAAATCCCCGTTTTCGCGACACGACTTTGGCGCTCACCTTTCATGCTCAATTTTAACGCTCATTTCGGTGCTCTTCATTTTAACGTAAAGCTGTGGCCTTAGTCCAATCTCGCTTTGAGTTGGGCCCACTCTAATTATCACTCAAATGATGAGTCCACGTCCGTAGGGAAATAGCTATCGCAATGTATTTAATCATTCTAGTGTACAGTTAGTATATAAATAAGTTAGTGCCGATGAACAGGCATGTGTTGAGTGTCCAGCAGTTCCGGGGGCGGCCTGGTTTTTTTCGAGTAGTAATAGTCGAGCTTTCTGGCCAGGTGGGAGCGCACAGAATTGTGTCCTCGAGAGTCTGTAGCGTGTGTGGTGTGTTGAAGCTCATGGGGGTCCGGCTGGTCCACTGAGTCATAAGAGGTGCTTGATGCGCGTGAGAATAGGAGTCCTGCCTCGATGATGCGGTCCGACAAAACCAGAAACGGCTGGACGAATCGCTTTGCGGCATTTGGCGTGGGCGTGTCGGCGTCCAGAGAGACGTCCGTGAATTCTCGGAACTCGCTGGGATTCATGATGGATTTTCCACCGTCGAATCCCAGATAGTCGTCGTCCTCCTGCAGCTGGCGACCTAAGAAGCCCTCCTTTTCGTGGTGACGTTCCAAACGCTCCACTCGGTCTATCCACTCCCAGGCGCACACTATAGCAAGCAATGTGGAGATCCACGTGAGCGAGTCACTCCACTCAACCAGCCAGGCATTAGCAATGTCCACCACGAACAATATGACTGGGGAAGAAGACGCCAAAATAGCAATGAGCGTCATCGGAACCATCTCCATGCACATTGTGGACCGCGAGTTGGTGATAAGATAATACACCATGGAGCAGGCGTACATTATTTGAATGGCCACCTGAAAGAGATACTGGAACGCCGGTAGCGAGCCGGAAAACTGGTACTGGAGAGCCATGTCGATAGAGGTGATTCCATTCAGCACTTGACAGACCACAGACATGGTTCCACCCAACCAGAAAATCATCCGCTGCTCCATGCGTCGCGAGAAGACTCTCATGACCACCTGCACCTGCGCCAACAGCATGATGAAGTAAAACACCAGCTCCAGCACAGCCAGATAGACGTATGATGACAGTCGCTCCACCAGCTCACTTCTGTCGAGGTATCCCTTATTGTATTGTTCGTTGATGAGCTGTGTCGAGTGTGCCAAAATGATCGTCAGGTATATGGTTCCAGCCAATACACCTAGACGCAGCAACAGCGGTCGTCGCGGTCGTTTATGTGGCATGACAAACGATATCATCCACAGAAGTTTCATCCTTGACTCCTTCTTTTCCTCCTCATAGTCGTCTGAGCTACTTCCATCCGATTGTATCGAGCTCTTGTATGGTTCTGTCGCTTCTGACCCTCCGTTGGACTCCACGGGTGCTCTGAAGCCATGGCTGTTTTCGCCCAAAATCAGAATGAGCACCACTATCCACGCCACCACCATGGATATCAGCATCGAGTATGTTAGAGGGATTGTCGAATTTCCAAACTTGCCCTGGTGAGTGTCGGTCCATTGTTTCCAGCCTTCCTGGATTTGGTTGAAGAGCGGAAAATGCATAGCGCTGGAGTCGACGGCCGCGACGGGATGGCCGTGGTAGCATGCCGGCGTGAAGGTGGCGATCATGCCCTGTAATGTTATCGTAGTGGTGCCCAGGTCGACTGCGCCCTCTGTGATGATGATGGGCACGCATCCTGGGTGGTCTGTCGGATACACCGGATCTCGCCAGACAGACAGGCGCTTCATAGGGGAGAATGGACCTGCTGAGGGGAGAGCGTGTGTGTAGAGCCAGGCTTTCTTGTTGAGGGTGTGTGGGAGTGAGTGTTGCAGCGGATATTACGGATGAGGAGATGAAAGAAGAAGTCTATTTGCAGGCTTGTCCCACAGCTTAACCTAGATGCAGACAAAGGGCCACGCAAGGTGTTTTTTTGACACAAGCTTCTTGGCTCTCTTGGCGGCAGCAAAAAGCGAGATAATCTTCTCGGATCGTGTCTCATCATTATAGATGGCGGGAAAGTGTGGGGGGCGGACGGGTACCTGGCACAATATCAGACTTCTCCCACACCCACGGCGCGGAGCAACTCTTGTTCATTAGCCTCCTCATGTCCCAATCCTTAATCTTTATTTTCGGACAATCTGTGGGAATAAGCGAGAGACAGTTTCTGAGGCATGTGGGCACGAGGCGTGGGTCCACGAGCGTTAATTTTCCCATCTTCTTCCCGTCGTAACCTTTTCGAACGGCCCAGCAAAGCCTCAGACGACATATTTTTTGCGCCAGCCGGTTTAGGAAGATCAATCACGTGAATAGCTGCAGGGAAGCTGCATTTCCCAGCAAGATGAAAATCGACGCTGGGGGAAAGTACAGTTGGGGGCAACGGGACGTTCGCCGTACAGGTATTATATATACTGAAATACACTTCTATTAAACCAGCCTTACATGTAACACGTGCCCCAACTCAGTATACAGTATTATCCCAGTGACGTTAGCCAGGGCTAACGTTAGGGGTGCACTGTAAATCGGACCAAGTGCGATTTTAGGCGAAATCTGAAAGGCGGAGTATCGAGGCGTGGGAGACCACCCAACACCACAGCACACAGCACACAGCACAGCACAGCACCGCACAACAGTGCGTCCCAGTAGACACAGCACTGCTACACAGTGTGACCCAACACAGCTGCACCCCGTACAGCTCACGTGCCGAAGGGTGCAGAGAGGGGCTCGGGTGCGCTGGATTGGTGTAGGACAACCGACCAACATAAAAGCCGACGAATATTTTTTCACTACGTGTTTTCTTCACCTTAGTCTCCTGGCTCACCGACACCTTCACACTATTGCTTCAATTCTCTCACCCCCTAGCCCCTGCAACTCTATTGCCTTAATTGTACCTGGAAGAAATATGCACCATCAGGATACGTACACAACACCAATGACAACGCGACAGCCGTTTGGACTGAGCTCCATGCCGGTGGCGTTTGAGAAGGTGTACAAGGACAAGGAGGGCATCGACGACGAGTTCCACACCCCGCCTCTCGAAGCCTTTGAATTTGAGCGCAGTGTGGACAGCATAGGGGTCGCCATGGGTCTGGAAACGGTCCAGCCTGGCCCTAGCGGGCTAGGGAAGGGTCTACAGAACGGCAGGACCGGCACCGCGCAAGATACACAACTAGACATGAGCGCCCGCCAGATGCCGCCTCCACAGAGCATCCCTAACGACACGTCAGGTCACCACACACAACGCCGACCTGTCGACATTGGCGACACCCCGCCTCTGTCTCGAGACTCCATCTACTCGAACGACGAGATCGGCATCATCGATCTGTACTCCAAGTCTCCCGAATCGGGTATGACCTCGCAGGGCTCGTCGTCGGTCCCTGTCAGCAGACAAACAAACAACGCCACAGAGACACCAGCTCTGGAGACGCTACAGGCTATCCCCATCGCCAACCTGCTACCCGAACCGAATCCTCGCACCCCCGACCTGCAGAAAACGCCATACAACCACGACGCTCCGGGCTCAGCATTATCCGTGGCCTCGTCATACAAAGAGTCTCGACGAGAAGCTGGTCGAGTGCGATCGACCATCGACATGCGGTCCAAGCCATCGTCACGCACAAACACAATGGAAGACGGTCCCCGGGATCGATACGGCTTCCTCAAGGCTAACTCATATATTCGCATGAACGACTACGACAAGTGGTGGGGCAAGTACCAGCCATATCTACAGCGACGAAAGAAGAAGTGGGTGTCTCTGATGAAGCAGAGCGGCCTCGACATTGGAGCCGCCGAAGACAAGGGCAAGGACTCCAACGAGGCTCGAGTCCCATCCACTGGACCCACTCGATTCCCCCCAAAGTCGGAAAAGCTGAAGCGGTACGTGCGAAAGGGTATTCCGGCCGAGTGGCGAGGCCAGGCGTGGTTCTGGTTTGCGCGTGGTTACGAATACCTCAACGCCAACGTCGGGGTCTATGACGTGCTCTGTGAAAAGAGCGCCAACATGGAGAATGTGGATGCTGAGCTCATCGAGCGAGATCTCTACAGAACATTCCCCGACAATGTCTACTTTCGGAAGCAAGAAGGAGAAGTGGAGGAGACGCCCATGATCATGGCTCTACGACGAGTCCTGCGAGCCTTTGCCCTGCACCACCCCAAGGTTGGTTATTGCCAATCGCTTAATTTCCTGGCGGGGCTGCTTCTCCTCTTCATGGACGAGGAACGTGCTTTCTGGATGCTGCACATCATCACCCAGAAATACCTTCCTGGAGTGCATGACACCAACCTCGAGGGAGTCAACGTCGACCAGGGCGTGCTCATGCTCCTGGTGCAAAAATCTCTTCCTGCAGTCTGGCGGCACATCGGAGTGGGCCTGGAAGGCGCTCCCTCCGAAGGCATGGACCTTGTCCGAAACCTCCCTCCTATCACCCTTTGCACAGCCTCGTGGTTCATGAGTGTCTACATTGGCACTCTCCCCATCGAGACCACTCTGAGAATCTGGGACTGTCTCTTCTACGAGGGATCCAAAACACTGTTCCGAATCGCGCTGACACTAATGAAACAGAGCGAGCCGGAGTTTGTGGGTCTCAACGATCCCATGGAGATTTTCCAGGTTGTCCAGACGTCGCCCAAGTCCATGCTGGACGCCTCACACCTCATGGAGTCGTGCTTCAAGCGCTACAACGACTTTGGCCACATTAGCCAGGATGAGATCGCGCAGCTGCGAAAGATTGTCCGGCAGAAGCGAGGCAATGGCGGTACCGGTGGCATCCAGTCACGGGACGACGTGCTCGAGGAGCTCATCCTGTCGCGCCAGCGGCCCACGTCGCGAACGTTTGTCTTGCGAAAGCTGCATATTGGCTCTAACAAGTGGTCCATGGAGTGACCACTTGCAGCAAGCTACCAGTACGACTAACGGCACCTACTTAACACACAAAAACGCATAGCATCACGTCAGTGACAGTACATCGACCTACCGACACCTGACTCTTTGATTAGAATAGATTACTTAGCAATTAATAAGCATAATAATGAGATAGAATACCGATTCTGTAGGTGGACCTTATGTGTATCATAGCTAAAACACTTTTACAAGAATCGTCTCACCTGTCCCCAGTAATAATGCGGTTCCTAAACGCACCCGATAAAGTTTCAATTGAGGTGACATGGAAGCGCATAATAAATCAGACCTGTCCACGATCATGTTCCCTACAAGTACAGCATCTCAGCGGTGATTCAGACGACAAAATGAGGCAAACGCGATGGCTTTCCATGGCATCAGGGTTTGCTAAGAGGAACGTGAGCCTCAACCAGGGTTGCAGAACGTGGCTGCGACAGAACGAACTTCAGAGCAAGTCTCCACTGGTCATGCCTCTTCTGGGCACATTTTATGAGCATACGGTGGCGACAGTTTTGCACCACGATCTCAATGTGTTCGATATAGTGCTTTCCGGTGGAGCGGGTGATCGTGGTGTGGACATGTACGGCGTTTGGCCTCGACCAGATGCTCCTGCGCTCAATGTGATTGTGCAGTGTCGTACCAAGGCCAAGCGGATGCCTGGCAAGGATTTTCTGGAGCTGGCGGGCGTCTGGCTGGCTCACAATGACCCCAACACTCTTGCCATCATGGCCAGCAACAAGAATCTGACGCGTCAGGGGCTGGCTGAGATGTACGGCTTGAACGTGCCGATTCTGTTTGTAAAGGTGGCCATGCCTGAGATGATCGATCCGCTGCTAAGCCAGTATGACCCCGATAATTATGCCGTCCCGGCTATAGAAGGCATGCTCTACAACACCAAGGCGGAGGAGATGCTGGGGTGAAGGCCACGTCTTCATAAATTATTTGCATAGGCATTCCAACATGCACCAAACACCTGTACATAGTCAATCACATGATGTAATGATGCTGCTGTTACTTTAGACTGCTCAATAGCCGTTTTTGGCCGTTATTAGACGGCACTTTTTTAGCTTCTGTTACCCCACAAGACCTGTATCACCTAGTTGGGATACTTACAGCTCTATCTAACTTGGATTGTGCACTCTCCCATGGCAAGCCCCAAAAATGACGCCAGGATTAGACACGGTGCCCCAGGAGATTCTGGAGCAGATATGCTTGGAATGCGATCCCTGGAGCATTTATCAACTGTCGAATACCTCGAAATCGCTCAGAGTGTCTCTTTTGGAGTGGATGCCCCAGCTACTCAGGAACTCTCTGGTCACCACATTCTTTCCCTTGGACAAGAATACCTTTGCATCTCATGATTATTATGGGCTTATGAAACGGATCCGCGAGGAAATGTCAGTCTCCGTTCCTCTCACCCTTCAAGAAGCTATATCCCACAGTCTGGCGATCCAAAAGAGCCGCACCACTGATCTGCCCCTTGTGGTCAAGACGGATGAGTTCGTGCCTCCTGAAGCCAAACTGGCTGTTGGAAAGACCCACTCGTGGATAGGAGTAGAATTCGAGCCAGCCCAGGACTCAAATGTCATGCTTCTCCCTGTGAATGGGCTTTTTGCCATCTATGAAATCAGCTATACAGATGGCGGGATTAAACTGATGCATCTGTCAGAGAAAGACTCATGGTGGAGAACCAATGAAGGTTGGTTGGTGTCTGGAGACGCCGAGTGGAAACTCAACTATACCTTCAGTGATGCTCCAGAGTGCACCTCTCATCATCCGTATCTCGTGGAGTTTGTCTCTCGCAACCGCAAGTCGGCCGTGGTGCAGCGACGACGGCAAATGGCTCACAGGCTGGGGGAGGCACAGGAGCTCACATTCGAAGTGAACAGAAAATACGACGTGGCCAAAAAGTGGTGGAACTTCAACGACAGGTTCTCAATTGCTCGATTCATCCCCAGGGATAGGACGGACTCCAACTGCCAGTTGTTTTTGGTGGACTGGGAGACTATGACCACCCAGTTGCTGGCTGCCACACCAATCTGGGACTCCAACTACTTCCAGTTCCAGGACGGATTTGTCTATATGAACGAAGGAAGCATTAAGCTTCGTGCCATGAACAAGCTGGGGAAGCTGCTTTGGTTCCATGTTACGGACGACACCGACCTTCGCGTCAATCGGTACTATCCAAACTGGGAGATTTCGACCATTTCCCAGCGACACTCATGGACGCCGAACGATAATGCCAAGCAGGTCTTTGGTATGCTGAACGGTGTCCCTCATCTCTGGTCGTTCAGTTATGAGTTCCAGGCGTGGTTTGCTACGCAGGTCTTCGCAGAAGTCCCGTCCTGGAGAGCTGGAGACGACTGGGAAGGCTGGCGAGGCAAAGTGGACATATCCATGTGGAACAAAGAGCCCACCACATCACCCGTCGAGCGCCGACGACATAGGGTGGTGCATAAAAGGGGGGAATAACGTACAAGTACAAGTGCAGTGCTTTACAGGTTGCTGGAAGTGTACAAAAAGGGCAAGGTGCCGCAATTAACTAATCTATATGCATGTAATTTATTTTTAGTCCATCTTCATCAGAACGAGAACGTCAGTCGGCCCAATTCAGGGGCAACAACCACGTACTTGACGCCAATTCGGTTGTCCACCTCCATGGATATGGGAGTCTCGGAGTCGGCAGGTCGAATGACCACCTCGGGCAGAGCAATTCGGCCAGTCTTGAGCGGCACCAGTTGCAGCTTTTCCACCACACTGTCTGCTGGCACAAAGTGGCCCTTTCGTCTTCCATACACAGTCCAGGTGTCGGGCAGGGGAAGAATCTCATAGAAGAAGCGTGTATCAGGAGCTAGGTTGGAGTCCCACAGCTTGGAGTTGATCTTGAGAGTGTAGTCGATGGACTCACCGACTCGTTGGGGCTTAGTGGTGGGCTTGTCCTCTGTCATCTCGGAAGACAGTACAATCTGGACCTGGGGAACAGGCACAGAGATGCACAGAAATTGACTTGGCAGCAGACATTCATCGGAGCAGCATGTGGTTGACTCAGCCAGGGCCTCGTTGACAACCTCCTGAACCTTCTCGTGGTTGTCCTTAGACACTGCCTGCAGAGCCTCTGTCCATTCGGAGAGAACGATAGGCTCCGACATGGTGGGCAATCGAAGGGCATAGGAGGTGACATCGGCCTCAATGAGAGACTTGATGACACGCAGAGAGACGATGCAGTCTTCCAAGCCGGCAGCAGCGAGCTTGGTGGTGATTTTGGCCCAGATGAACTCCACCAGTTCGTCGGCGACTCGTCGGAACTCAATTCGAAGCGTCAAGGGCTTCTTAGCGCCAGCAGCGATGAACTTAGTCCAGTCCCGGGGCTCGATTCGGAAAGTGAAGGATGCAGCCTGGTTGGTGAAGACCACATCGGGAGACATGGAGGGAGTGGTAATTGCGTACAAATCTTCTCCATCGGACTCCGAGAGGGAAACACCCAAAGTTCGAACGGGAGATGCATCTGTGGATGTGATGGAGAATCGAGAGTACAGGAAGGAGGTTCGAAACACGTCCTGAACAGAGACAGAAATGGGCAATCGCACGTCAACGGAGTCCGTGGTGTCGTAGAGATACTCTCCCTCGGCGGTTCTGTACTTGATTGAGATGCCAAACTCCATGATAGCAGGGCCGTGGTTCTCGTAGGGAATGAGGACTTCCAGGAGCTGGCCCTTTTCGAGGTTCTCAAACACGATTTCGTCGGCGGAAAGGATCTCTCCATCGTCCATATCATCTACCGGCTTACCATCAATGGTCAATGTAGCTTCTCTGACGTAGAGCTTGCTCTGGAGATCCACACAAGACACTGTGATAAGACCCTCGTTGACTGTGGAGGAGTTGGAGACGGTGAGTGCGACACACTTTCGGTCCAGATGAAGCTCTCTAGGTACAGAGATACGCGCATTCATGTTGTAGGGACCGGAGGACATGTACAGAGGGGCTGAAGGGACGATGTCGATGGTCAGAGACAGCTTGTCGATGGCGATGACCAGCTCGCGAGGGTACAGAGGGTACTCTGTGAACTGGTTGGTCTCAAGCTGCAGCTTGTTCACGCCTGGACCAATCGTGGTGGCCAGGCTCTCGAACTTGATCACCTTGTTATCAGCCGCTCCGTCCTGGTCATAGGAGTATGTGACACAGACCTGGCTTACCTTGACCGCCTTGGGCAAGGGTGAGTTGATAGTGACTTCCAAAAGGACCGAGTCGTCATTCTCCTCCTTGGAGTGGGTAACTCCACTGGCCAGATCAACACCGAAAGTGCCAGTCAAGTCAAACTCAAGCCGCTCCCCTCGTAGAGAAAGGGCAATTTTGAAGTACTCATCGAGTTCGCGAGGAGTGATGAGCTCTCGCTGAGAAACCAGCAGCAGAGCAGCGTTCAGAAGGTCCTCCTTGCGTCCAAGAGCCTGGAGGCACTTTGTGTAGTACTTGAAGACAGACACAGCCATGGCGTCCCATCCTTGGGTAGAAAATAGAGAAGGCAATGTCTTCAGTTGAGTCACAGCCTGCTCATAGCGACCCTGCTGGAAATCCAGAAGAGCTAAATCACACGTGAAAGCCTTGATGGATCTTTCACGACCAGCATGTCGGTATTCCTCGGCGATCTGGACGGTGAGTTCTCTGTAGGATTCCAAAAACTCATCCTCGCTAGAAAGCAGAGCAGCCACGAGCTCGGTGGGCTTGTATTCGCTCTTACGCTCGTCATCAAGAGACACCTCTCGCATCGCCGTGACCAGGTACCAGCCTCTGTTCTCAGCCAGAGCCAGCAGCATTTCTCTGCATGCAAACAGCAGCTCTCCACGAGCCTCACTGATCTCCCGGCCCTCAGTCTCAATTGTATCTGACACCTCCAGAAACTCGTTGGACACATGGTATGCCCAGTCAGCCACCATCAGGGGGTCCTTCTTGTTGCTGTACAGCAGTGTTCGGATCTCTCGCTGGAATGACAACACACGAGACAGAACCTGACTCATGAACAAAGCTGAGATAGAAGGGGTAGTAGCAGATCGAGACTGCAAAAGCAGCTGAGTGACTTGTCGTCCAAACAGGTAGCATCTGAAATCAAACAGCGACACCTCGTTGGCGAGAATCTCGAGCTTGATGTCAGTCTCGTGTTTGGGGTCCAGAATTCCAGCATCCACCTTTTCGAAACCAACCTTGGAGACAAACGTGACGTTCTTGTTGGCCGACATGTCCTGATATGACGCCTCCAACTCATCATAGACCTGTAGAGCATCGTCATACAGTGCCACGTTCTCAAACGAGACACCCAGCCCTTCCTTGGCGACGAAGAAAGCTCCATAGTTCCATCCCACCACGCTTTTCTGGGCCTCCAGTTTGGCGATCTCCTTTTCGTATGAGTCCACGCGCATGGAAAAGGTGTCCAGCACGCCCTCCTTGAGTCGGGATATCAGGTCGCCCCAGAAATCAGTGAGATCCTCCGCGCTGGCGTCCTCCCTGAGCTGAATGCATCTATCCTTCTTGGTGTCGGTGTTGAAGTCGGACTTGATCTTGTCGAACACCGAGCTCTTTGGTCGCGATTTGTTGCTTTTCCAGTTGACAATCATCCATTCTATCGGCTCTCGGCGGTGGCTGACGCTTCTGTTGAACCAGTCTCGAATCACCTTCCGAACACTGGATTTGTAGGTCTCCGTGTCATCACACCGAACAAACATAATGGCGAAGTAGGGCTCATTCGAAAGACCCTGCATCTGATGTAGCCGCGGCTTGGACGACTCGGTCTCCCCATGCTGTGCCACATCCTCCACCAGCTCCACATCCAACTTAGGGATCGATCTGAGGGGCTTGTCACCTGAGAGAGCGCTCCAGTGGAGGTTCTGGAGCGGCAGTCGTTTGCGCAGACCCTCCTCAAGGTTCCCCGTGAAAACACCAAACGGATCAAAGTAGGTGATCCGTGTCTTTTTCTCCGCTACCATCGTTGGGTCGTTGTGGTGCTGCCTATCGCGTTGTCGTCTTGATATGCGGTGGTGGGAGTTTTGCCATGCAGGAGAGGTTGTTTAGGCAGGCCAGGACCGCATGATGCAGAACCCACGTTTCGCGACGCGGTCTTCTACCATTGGTGGATGAGTATTATTCTTGTATGACTTGACGCTCGCTCTGTATTACGAAATTATCTACCTCCAGTCTTTCAACCTTCTTGAAAGTGCGGTTTTTGTAGCTCCACTTTTGATTTTCCCAAACTTTTCAGCATTCCTGGGCTGTCTCAACCAAAAATGCGCTTATTTGGACACGTAAATTGCTGGTTGATCTGCGGTTACGAGAACTTGGCACTGAACAGATCCAGGATGATGGTCACACTCGACCCACACTTCCAAGTTCTGTAAGAGCAGTACTCGTACTACTCCGTGAAGTACGCGAAAACACAAGCACAGAACAGTTACTTCAAGATCATTGCTACCTCATATTTGCAGTTGCGACATGAAACGCAGAACAATTACAACGGGGGCACTCGAGGTCTCCGCAATGGATAGGAAATTCATTTGCGTATACTAAAGATTCGGTAGAGCTTGAGCCTGGCCCCTCATACCCAGGAAGTCTTCAACAGATTGAAAACAAAGCTCCGTTGATCGAGATGACGTTTAAGCCAGCACCACGTCTTTTCAGTCTTCCGGCAGCTCTCTCAGACATCATTTTCTGTGATCGCGACCAGCTGTCCTTGTTTGTTACGATGTTCTCAACTATAGATTAAGGTTACCTCGACTCACCAACAAACATTCGGGATTGTGGCACCTTGGCAAAAATGCCTGAAAGCGAAGATAGAGGAGCTAGAACTACAGGTAATAAGGAGTAAATATCTGCCGAATATATCATATAATTTTCCACAAGAAGTGTCCTCACTCCGTCAACCCCTCTACAACGTTTCTGATCTACACAGCTCAACCAGGAACAGCCTGCCCGATTCAGTAAACTGGCAACCTAAATTGAAGCTCTGCGTAGTGTATGTCCCGTATTTGAGACGATGAGACGATACCATGAGTGAAATAAACACGCAAATCCATTCAGCGCGGACGTTTGAGATCCATCATAAACATCTTTCCCCAACACTTGGCCTCACCAGTTGTATTGGGCTGGTTAACTTGACTGGTCGGAGTCCTCGTATTAAGAATTGAGGGGGTCGCGGTGGGCACTCGTATACGGGAACAATAGATGGCAAACCTGTATCAGATATGTTTCAAGTCAGCAGATTCACGGACCCTCATTACTGGCTGGCTTACTTCAATTCGAAGATCTGCCTGGACGCTTCATTTCATCTGGACCCTCGTCCCAGGCTGGTTCACTATAGCCCCATTTAGGCATTAGGCGATCACATGACGCAACTCTAAGCCAAGCTGAGTTTTCGCACTGCAGCAAGCACTGATTTTGAGCACACTGTAAATTGAGAGAAAGAGACGAGACCATACATTTTGCCCTACGAATAACACCGACCCAGTGCAGCGATGTTCAGTTGGTTATTTGGCAAAAAACGTCAGGAGGAGCAGACGAGCTTGGAGCAGCAGGCACCTCAATCACCTGCCCACGCCACCTCCGATGCCGCTCCCTCACCCACCCCGGCAGCCGTTTCGACACCCGTAACCACGGCGCAGCGCATGAAACCGCCAATCGAGAACCCCATTCTCAATGTCTCGACACCTACACAGTCACCCGACCAATCCTTCCGAACCCCGGGTTCCGTGCCTCAGCACATTACGTCCTACTCTCCGCGATCTACTTCTCCGCGACATTCTCGACCAGCATCGCGAAACTCATTTGGTCCACGACCTGCTAGGTCGTACTCATCCCTGGGAAGCAGACGACGGTCTTCACGACTGTCGTTGCCTCCGGCCACGTTTCAGCACGTGAGCGGAGACCCCGAAGACCCCCTGACCTCTTGGATCGACTCGGTGAAGCATCGGGCTCGTGAGTCGCTGGCTCGAAACAGAGAGGCCGCTGAGAAGGAAGAGCGAGAGCTGGAGCAGCAGCGAATTGCCCGTGAGAAAGAATTGGCCGACAGATCGGCTCAGATCAACTCTCCGGCGTTTGAGCAGCTAGGAAAGGTGCTTGGTGATGCAAGCAATGGCCATCAGCCGGCAATGTTTATGAGTTCTCCGCGCCAGAACCTCACTGGTGCATTGGAGAGAGAGAGGGAGGTGGAGACTGTCACTGAGGTGGCAGCCGAAGAGGATTCTCCTGAGCCTTTCACTTTCTCTGTCACCGACAATGGACATGCCGATGAGTACACAGAAGACGAAGAGGATGAGGAGGAGATTGACGACGAAGAAGAGATGGAGGCTGAGATGTACGCACACTTGCAGCGAATGCGCGGCCACGAGGAGCGTCGTTTCGAGGAGCCTACACAGTCACAATTCCAGCCCCCTCAGCAGCAATCAGACGATGATGATTGTGTCATGATTATTGACTCTGATGATGAGGAGGAGCCCCAACAGGAGGATCATGAGGAGGAGGATCACGAGGAGGATCTCGAGGAGGATTCCGAGGAGGAAGAAGTAGAGGAGGATGATTATGATGACGAGGAGGATGAACAGGTTCACCACCAATACCAGGAGATGCCTCATTACGCTTCGCGCGAACAGCCGTTTGAGGATCTGATCAGAGCTCACCATGAGTCCTACGACAGTCGGCCAAATTACGCGAAATCTACCCCCAGCTCGTACATGGGTTCTCGAGACGATGACGACGAGGAGGAGGAAGACCTTGAGGGCCGATACGACGAGTATGACGATGAGGACGAAGACATGGAAGAGCCTGAGATTGAAGTGGAGGTTGAAGTGGAGGATGTGGAGGAAGCGGAGGAAGTCGTGCCTGACAGGGTGGAGGACATCGACTACGAGGAGGAGCAGGATATTGGTGAGACCAGCCAGTTTGACACTGAGAAGGATCTCGATGTGGTCGATGTCGACGGTATCACCGAGGACTACGCTGGTGTGGAGGATGTTGAGGCTGAAGGGGTCCCCGTTGACGACGATGACGAGGGCTTCGAGGTGCATGAGTACGAGCGAGACGATGTTGCCGGTATCGAAGATCTTGGCGCGATTGACTGGACTCAGAGCATCGCTCAAGCCGCTATTCCCAACACTGAACTCTCCGATGAGGAGCTGTCTCGTCCCACACACAGCTATGAGAACCACGTGATCCCCAGTGTGCCTGCTGGTGTTGAGGAGAGCATTGAGATTCTGAGCGAGGAAGAGGATCATGCTCATGTTCACTTCAACCCGGAGGTTGAGTATGTGGAGGAACAGGAGGAAATGCATATCGATCCTTCTCTTGGGTTCCACACTGGAAAGGAGGAGGAAGAGGAGCACATTGATCCCGAGCTGGAGGTTCGACATGAGCCTGAGCAGGTTGAGGTTGCTGAAGAAGTTGTTGAGTTGGAGCCCATCGATCTGGACGAGGAGGAGCCAGAAGCCAAGGTCGAAGCTATTCCCGAGGCATCTGGGAAATCCGAGGCTGTTTTAGAGGAGATTCCTTCTCAGGAGGATCCCCCAGCTGCTGCTTCCTCTCCCTCCGTCACTCTCAACCCGGCCACGTTTTCTTACTCTCAAGCCCAGACTCTCGACGAGGTGAAGGATGTGTGGGCTTCTACGACCCCTGCCCCTCCCGCATTTTCTCTCAACTTTGCTTTCGGCTCTTCGTTCTCGCAGCCTCCTGTTACCGAAGAGGAGAAGCCTGCCGCTGAGGAATCCAAGAAGCGGTCTTGGGACGAGTCTACCAGCAACGTCTCCGAGAGCATCTCTTCGATTCGAGAGAATCTGTTTCGGAAGCGAGGTTTTCCTGCTGACATTCTCGAGGCCAACACCAAGCTGGCCGAACAGGAGCAGGTGAAGCGTCAGAAGCTGGAAGAGGAGAGAGCTGAGCGCTCCATGGTCGAGGAAGAGGAGGCTGAAGAGCCTGAGATTGTGACTGAGGTTGAGACCGAGGCTAAGACCGAAGAGCTTCCTGACGTGGCTGAAGCAACTGAAGACGCCATTGAGGTCGATGCTGAGACTGAAGCCGGCGACGCCGCTGCATCTGAAGACATCATCATTTCCGATGACGATGTGGTCGAGGCCGAAGCTGTGGAGGAGGATGAGCCCGAGACTGAGATCGCTGAGTCTGAGGTCATTTCCACGCTCTACGAAAACTCCGACTTCTGTGTGATGGAGCTCAAGGTGGAGACTGACGACGGAGAGGTATCTGCTTACTTTATCCATGACCATGACGAGGACCAGGACCCCGAGGAACTCGAGGCTGAACACACTGTCATTGCCGAGGAAGTTTCTTACCTGCTTTCTTCTGCTCTTCGAGGTCTTCCTGAAGTTGAGCATGACGGTCTTGTCGAGGAGGCTGAGGACGAGGAGGTCGCTCGAGACGTTCAGCTCGATGAAGACCTGATTGTGCATGTTATCGATGAGCCCGTTGAGATCCCCGCCGAGATGATTCTCTCTACGCTCTACGACAGTGATACCCTCTGTGTCATGGAGTTGACCGTCAAACTTGGCGACACCCAGGTGTCTTCTTACTTGTTCCATGAGCATGATGAGGACGATGACGAGGAGACTATTGCCGCTGAGCACGCCATGATTCTCGAGGACGTGACGGACTGGACGATCAGTGCTCTTCGGGCTCTTCCCAATTCCACGCTGACTCTTCTGGAGGAGGCTGAGGAGGTGAGTGTTTTCCCCCTTGAGGACTTTATCATCCACACCGTTGAGCAGCCTGATGAGGTAGACGCCGATGTTCCTGTTGACCTTGATGCTGTTGTGACCATGGAGATTCCTGTCGTCGACGATCCCGTCAAGGAGAAGGAGATCGAAGAGGAGCAGGAGCAGGACGATCAGGATGTCGAGATGGATTTCGGTGAGGATATTGAGGAGAATGCAGAGGAGGAGGTTGAGCAGGAGGCAGAGGAGGAGGATGCCGGCAACCAGTCTCTTCTTGAAAAGGTGGGTGGAATGGTCGAGAACGTTGTTGAGAACGTCGTGGATGGCATCCATGATGTTGCCAGCAAAGCCGCTCAGTTCGTGGAGGTTCTCGAGGGTGCTGATGTGGCCGCTTCCCCTGACCAATTTCACGACGCTTCCGACATCATGGACGACCTGATGGCTGACGCTGAAGTTGGCGCTGCCGAGGAAGCTGAGACTGATGGGGTCCTTCCTGTTGCCTTTGCTGATGAGGAGAATGAGGAGGAACAGGAGGAGGAAGAGAGCGAGGAGGAGGTGGAGGCAGAGGTTGTGGATGAGGTTGCGGAGGAGATGGACCTGGATTCAAATGAGGTGGCGGCGGAGGAGGAGGAGGCTGATGAGGCTTTCATTGCAGTCACCCACGAGAGTATTCAGGTTGGACCTGAGACTGATTCTGAGGCTGAGGGATCTGAGGAGGAGGAAGCTGCAGTGGTTGTGGATGAGCTCCTCGTCGTCGATACTACCAAGGATGAAGCTGACAGCGATGCTGATGAGGAAGAAGAGGAGGCGGAGGAGAGTGGGGAGGAAGAAGAGGATGAGACAGAGGCCGCGGCTCCACTTGTGGTTGACATCAGCAGTGACGAGGGCGAGGTTTCTGTTTCTGAAGAGAACGAGGGAGTCGAGGCTGCGGTTGAAGGCGATGCTGCTTCTGATGCTGAGGTTGATTTCGACGACGGGGCCGCAGAGCCCGATACGACCCTCGACATCGTGGTCGACTTCAGAGACGAATCCGAGGCTGAAGCTGAGCAGGAAGTCGCTCAAGTCGAAGCCGAGAGCGAAGAGGAGCAGGAAGAGGATGAGGAACCCATCCCCGAGCCCTCCACGCCTCCTCCCGCCCGTCGACGTCGAACTCGAAACTACACCGAGTCCCCGCGACGGTCTCGACGCCTCAGATCGCTCGAGCCCGAGCCCATTCCAGAGGAGTACGTCACCCCTAAGGTCGAGCTACTAGCTGACGAGGCCCATTTGGAGATCGCCGAGTCTGAGCACGAGGAGGATGTGGATGAGCATGAAGAGCTGGAGGACGTGGAGGAAGAGGGAGAAGAGGAGGACGAGGAGGACGAGGAGGACGAGGATGAGGCGCCTGAGATCGAAGAAG
The DNA here is from genome assembly GCA_900519015.1 of Yarrowia osloensis. NCBI lineage: Eukaryota > Fungi > Ascomycota > Dipodascomycetes > Dipodascales > Yarrowia > Yarrowia osloensis. Next base: position 85,074 of record ULGU01000001.1, read on the forward strand.
AGGAGGAAGGGGAGGAACTCGAAACCACCCCTGCGCTTCCCAAGCGACGAGGACGTCCCCCAAAGGCAAAGACCGCCAACAAGGTGACCAAGCCCGCTGCTAAGCCAAAGGCCAAGCGAGCTACACGCAGTCGCAAGTCTTCGCCCAGTCCTCCCAAAAAACAACCCCGACGGTCTTCCCGACGTGCTAACAAGCTAAACTAATGAATTGATGATATGATGTATAAAGTGTGTATAGCAGTGTGTACGGGTAATGTAGTATTCAATGTATTGAGAATTAGAAGTACTGGTACAGTTACATAGCCAGGGAGACCACGAGTAGGGCAAGAGCGACCACCACGGAGCTGATGTGTGACAGAGAGGCGACATTAGCCAGCGCAGGCGCGGTGGATCCCGCAGTGCCAGTGAGAGGCTGGAGTGCAGCACCAGAGGGGGCGTTGCCAGCGGAGCTCTCAACCGGTCCATGGCTAGACAAGGAAGCAATGGCGTGGATGGAGTCCACAGGAGCAACAACACCAGCGGACTTGGGTGTCTTAGTCTCGAGAGCTGTGGAGTTGTTGAGCTTGGTAACTGACTTAGACACGGTTTTGGTGACGGTGCTTCCAATTACTGTGGCGTTAGCAATAGCGATCTTAGTAGACGTGTTATTCTTTCCAGCATCAACGAGCTTACATTGTCGATCCTTGTACAGGGTCTGACGATCCAGCCTGGTGTTGTTGCCAGACAAGACGAACTCATGGGTCAGATGAGTGCAGTTGTGCACAGTCACAGAAGACCAACCATAATGTCCATCAATGATTTTGGCAACCCAGGGCTCTGTCTTATTGTCAGGAAAGTCGAATCCGTCGTAGTGTCCAGCTGCTCCATTGACAATGTACCAAGGGGCAGAAGGATTATTGAGACCGTTGGGGTCTACCTTTCCATATGCCACAGGGTGGTTTCGTTCGTAGAAATGAACGTGACCCATGAGAACCAGATCGACGTTTCCATCAACAAAAGTGCTCTCGAACGCGTCCTGACAAGCTGTACATCCTGAAGAGTCAATGTACCAAGGTCTATGGGCCAAAACAACCACCCAGGGGGTCTTTTCTCGATCCACCTTGGCCAGATCATTTTTGAGCCACTCAATCTGCTGACCAGGGTAGCCGAAGTTGCTGGATCGCATGCCCTTGAGATCGGGAGCTTTCTCAAAGTCGGTTTCGGTATCAAGGGACACAAAATGAACCAGACCATAATCGTAAAAGTACCACATGGGTCCAACTCCTCCGGATTCTTCAGAGGGCATTCGGAAGTGGTTCACAAGCCCGGTGAAGTTGGTCTGGCCCTCGAAACAGATATCGGCAGTGTAGGTGATGTTCTTCTTCTTGTCCTTGGTTCCTCCGTTGTCGCAATTAGCCTCATGGTTTCCAGGAGACACCATGTATGGCTTGTAAGCAGTCAGACCCTCCAATTGCTGGTAATACGTGTTCAGCATGGCCTCGTACACATGACGGCCATCGTCAAGGGTTGTGTTGGGAAGATACCCCTGAACCTCCTCCTTGAGCCAGTAGTCAGCGTAGGCGAGGTCTCCAGGGTGCACAATGAACTCGTAATTCCCAAAGTTGTCCAAAAGGGAGTCGACGGTAGTTTTCTCTCCTGGTTGGAGAGCTCCCCCGGCGCCTTTTCCAACTCTAGTACTAAGTCCGTATTCGCCCAAGACTCCGAGATCGATAATGGCAGCAAAAGTAAACTCTTTGTCAGTTCCAGTAGCCACGGCGGTCTTGAATTGATGCGTCTTGGAGACGTCAGAGCCCTCTACTCTGTAGTGGTAGACAGTGTCAGGCTTGAGACCATCCAGAACGACATGGTGGTTCCAGGTAGTGGAAGTCGCGTAAGTGTTGGATGTTCCAGACACGGACTTGTCGAGGTTGTCAGAGTCGAGGCCGTATCGAAGAACAGGGGCCTCAGAGAGCTTACCGTACGTGTTCCAAGACACCGCAGCAGCAGTTCCAGCCTCTGTACCTGCAAAAGCCACGCGGAACTGGACAGGTTCAAGGGTATTAGCAGGCACGGGGTTTTTGACTTGAGGGATGGCAGACACGCCATTGATAGCCAAGAAGCCCGACACAACAACGAGCGTAGAAAACTTCATAGCGAGTGAATGAGTGGGTGAGCGAGCGAATGACAACAACCAACCCGCCGTGGCCGCCAGGGGCCACTATATACGTGCTCGTCTCAAGAATGAGCTCGTATTCTTATTCTTGTTTAGCCTGGTATGTTACGGATTCGGATAATCGTATCTGTGTGATTGGCCACGACGAGCTTTAGGACTCCGAGACATGTTTAAAGCTCGAAGTTACCTCGCACGTGGATGGCTGCCCAGGGTTTATCACAGTCAAGGTAAAGTGGAGACAGTATCGTATGTAAACTAACAGGTACAGCAATTTTATCTGCAGTCGCACTTTACGACAGCCTCCGATTACATAGTCGCAGCCGGGCCAAGAGAGCTTACCAATTGCGAGATCCTCGATTAGCTCGGAGATACAGTGTCGACCGATAAAGTACCGGTCCATGGACCCCACGATTTGCTATAACAGTGTTAGCCGCTTGCTCCCTCAATACGATGGGATTACTCCAGTCAGTCATATAAATATATTTAATTTCTCTTTCTGTCGACTCCTCTCAACAGCTTGCCAAACTTCTTGTCCTCCCGCTTCTTCTTGTTCTCTACTGGTGAAGAGGTCTCTGTGGGGCCCTCAAAGTGATCAGACACAACGACAGGCGAGGAAGTTGTCTCCACGAACTTCTCAGACATCGACTCTCTTCTGAGCTTCTGGTGGGCCAGCTGCACCTGCTTAAAGGTGTCCATCAACTCGTTCCACCTGATGTCGTTTCTTGAAGATGACTGGGTGGTCTGAGAAGGCCGTGACGAGGCCTGCAATGAAGAGACACTGTTGAGTCGGTTGTGTAGAGTGTTGAAGGCTGTGCTCTGTGGAAGAATCATGAGCAGACCGTACAGACACTTGTACAGATAGGGGTATCGATCAGGCTCAAGAAGCTGCAGACGTAAATGAGTAAAGACGGGCGACTCCAAAAGGAGAATCAGCTTATCAATTTGCACAAGAAGGTTGACGGTGATGTCAAACTCAGCCAGCAACTGAAGAAGGGTGTATGCCTGTTCATAGGCCTGTGCGAGAAGACACAGAGAGAATGCAGACACTGCATCATGACACCAGCACTTGAACAGGGTGATGAAAAGAGTATCGGAAGCTGCTGCCTTTCTCAGTCGTTGTCGCAGCTCTGCCATCTCCGGGGCTATGATCAGGTTGCTTCCGAGATTCTGAACCATGATGCAGGCAAACTCCTTGTCTTCATCCTTCTCCAAAATTTCTGCCAGAGCACGGTAGATTCGCTCAGGGTTGAGGGAAACACACAGCTGGCGGATAATGAGGTTGCCCCGGGTTTCCAATAGCCGTCTATCCGTTGAAAACAGCTGGACGAGGTTGGTCATGAAGAAGGAAAAGTAGCTGTCGTCCGATGAATGAGAGATCTGGGCCAGCAGCTGCAAATCCTTGGTAATGACCAGCTCACTGGGGTCTGAAAGAGTCTTAAGCAGGGCAGGGAAAGTGCCGTCGTTGAGAGTCTTTGTAGGGGCCTTTCTGTGCAGCATTATGAGCCACTCCAGAGCAGCTTCACGGGTCTGTTCTTGTTCGTTGAGGAAGTGGAGAGTCAGAGCGTTCACCATTGCCGAGTAATCAATGTTGGCGTCGTCGTCGAGAGACAGAATGAGCTTTTGCAGCTTGGCGTTGACTCGCTCGGCCTCACTCTTGAGGTCAACGTCGTCATTGGCCATGGTAGGCAAGAGAACAGACAGCAACTTGGGTGCATACTGCAAGAGAGACATGGGGGAAATGTCCAATAATGATTCGATCCAGACCAGAACTGCAATCTGAATGTCCGGATCAGATGTAAGGTGGGTCAACAACGTTTCCACAATTCGAGGATAGTCGATGACAGTGTCTTGTCCGGGAATGTACATGTCTTCCTCGAGGGGAGAGTTGTCTGACTTGTCGTCGTTCTTTCGAATGGCTCTCTGGGCTGCCAGGGTCTCCTTGATGTCGTGGATACGTTTGATTTCCTGCAGAAACCCGTCCAGCACATTCTTGGACGCGTTTCGCACCTCCTTCGAAGGGTCAGAGAGAAAGAGCATGAAGCCTGCCAGAAAGTTGGGCAGGTAAGTGACCAGTTCGAGGTCCGGAATGGAGTCTAACACGCCGATCCAAAGCACGAGAAACATCCGCGTGGACGGGTCAATGACGTAGATCCGCTCCTGGAGCAGCGGAATAAACTTGGCCAGCGAGAAGGCAGGCACCTTGTCCCCCTCGGTCACCAGAGGTGACGCCGGCAGGGTGTCTGCCGCAATGGTGGGTTTCGTGGGGTCTGGGTTAGGCGCCAGATCAGGCACTCTGGAGCGATTGGGGTTGACCAGAGACACGTAGGTGGCTGCCTTTTCTGACACTATGTCCTTGACGAGCCGGTCGAGCAGCTCAGCTCCCGATCGCACGCTCTGATCCGAATCGGCACTCAGTCTGCACAGCACGTCGAAGATCTCGTTGAAGTAGATGAGAATCTCGCCCTTGGCCACCTTAGCAATGTTGTACATGGATTCGCAGGCAAAGTAGCGCACCCGTGCGTCCTGGTCTCCGAAACATGCCAGAACGGGGTGGATAATGTCATCGAGGTAGGTAGCCACTTCGACCTGGCCCAGAGCAATCGTGGCTGCTGCCAGACCAATCAGTCCACCATTTCGGGCGTTGGGGTGGTGGACGGCGTAGGCAAACTCGCGACACAGAGTGTCGAGAATCGCTCGGATCCGGTCTCTGTCTTCATCGGCCAGACTCTTTCGAATGACGCGCTCCAGCTCCAGAGCTGCAGCCTTCCGCTTGTCGTACAGACGGTCGGACAATCCCTTGTGTATATCCTTGTCTGTGTTAGAGGGATCGAAATGACATACAAAGTGTCGTTTGAGGGTCTGCTTCAGCAGCTGCTGTCCCTCTGGTACTCACCCATGATGTCGTCGTGATTGTATGAAGCTAAGGTTGATAGGCGTATCTGGGTGCAATAGTGGGACATTTGAGTTGTGTCTACAGCACAGTAAGGAGGCACCTCCGATATTATGAACGCCGTACTTGCACGATAGTTGAGGTCACAGATACATTTAATTATAGTATTAGCTGTTGCCGGAAAAAATGGCTATAATCAAGCAACCTCATTGCTACTTTACCGTATTGCTAATGCCGGTCGTTGAGTGTGCCTTCAACATACTTTCACGCCCAACTGACGAGCCAGATCCTGTATTACGTACCAGCACTGCCTTACTTGTACTTCCACAGTTTCTACAGTAGACATAAATATACACATCAATTGAGACGACTCAGTCTCTTATACTCCTCCACTCACCTATATATCTATCACTTACTGCTGGTTGCACTCGGGCATGTTCTCGGGCATCTCGGGCATCTTACCGCCACCCAGACCACCCAGTCCAAGACCGTCAAGACCACCGGGGATGCTGCCGTCAGCAACGTTGGACATGATCTCGTCCGGAGGAGCACCAGTCTCCTGCATCTCGTCCATCAGCTGGGTGATGACGGCTCGGTCAGCGTCAGAGTCGTCGGAGTAAGAGGGGTCCTCGAACTTGGCACAAATCTTACCGACAATGTCCTGCTGCAGCTTGAGTCGGTCTCGCTCCTTCTCCTCGGTCACCTTAGACCCGTGCTCGTCCCACCACTTGGGGTAGTTGTCGTGCATCTCCTTCAATGGCTGATACAGCACCTCCTTGGAAGCCAGCTGACGCATGATTCCTCCCAGCATGTCTCCAAACTGTCCTTCTCCGCCCTCTCCAAAGCCGCCAGCACCGGAAAGCTGCTCCATGAGGCCAGCCAGCATGTCGTCACCAAGAGGCATGTCTCCCATCTCCTGGTTACTCTGGTTCAGTCGGTCGGCGGTGGCAGAAATGGTCTCCTTGAAAGACTTGGGCTGCTGAGCCTTTTCGGATGCAGTGGAACTGGTCACGTTGTTGATCTCCTTGAGCAGAGACTCGAACTGAGCCTTGGACTCGGGGTCAGCCTCAATGTCCTTGAGGAAGTCGTCCATCTTAAGTCCTGCGAGCTGATCCTCGAGGTTGGGCAGAGACACCTTCTCGCCGTCGGTCTCAGCAGGCTCGGTGGCGGCAGCCTTCTCGACAGCCTCGGATCCCTCAGCCTTGGGCTCGGTCTCTGAGGTTTCGGTGGCCTTCTTAGTGGCATCAGGCTTGGCCTCGGTAGTAGTAGAAGCAGTAGATGTGGTGGTAGGGGCGGCGTCCTTCTGGGCTCCAGGAGGCTTGCTCAGCACCTGCTCGTCGAACTCGTCGAGAAAGTCATCGAGGTCGTCAAGATCTTCTTCGTGAGACATGGTTGTTGTGTCGTGAAGTGTGTGTGGGGGTGTGGTTAAGAAGCGAACACGATGGAAATCAAGGTGTCGGTCAACTTAGTTTCTTTCACGAGGTGGGGTGTGCAGGGGGGAGTCTATTATCATCGGCCATCTGAGTGGTTAGATTTGGGATCAAGAGTGAAACAGACGTGTTGAGATGTTTAGCGGGCTTCTGTACGATAATCTCGTATATAAATTGATCAATTTGACCCTCCGATGACTCCACTTGGTTCTTCTCTCGCCTCTCTCTCGGCATGAACGTGTGTGTGGGGTACGGGTTAGGGGCGTGGGGCGAGTATTAGTCAAGCTGTCTCGGTGTGGAAAGAGGGCCGTGGAGTGTACAGTTTATGTCTGATGGAATAAGGGGGCCTCGGAACGAAAAGAGTAATAATGGGACCAGTACAATGAAAAAGCGCCACGCCAAAACACGTATATAATCACACCTCCTAACGTCAATTAATGAGCTCTGATAGGTGTAGATCCTTCTGGGAGAGAGCTGACTGTAGAGGCTTAATTCTTTGAACTAGCGAGGGGGGTGTAGACCAGCCATACAACTATCAATTGCCCAGCGAATGAATTCCAGCTTCAAATAACGCTCGTTTTTCAATCAAGGGCAGTCACACATCTGTTTAATATTATACACAAGCAGGACTCGAACCGAGGGCTGAAATTTAACTCCGTTACTATGGAGATAGTCTGCCACAAACAAAACCTCTTTGGGAGACATCATCACATCGCATTCTCCACACGCAACCACTCACATACAAATACACAACCAGCAATCATGTCGGAAGACTCGTTGATGCAGAAGCGACTCATGGAAGAGCGGTAAGTACACAATGCTCGGTCACTTCTAGACTTTTCGTTGACTAACTCAGGAAAACTTGGCGAAAGTCGCATCCTTTCGGCTTCTTTGCTAAGCCCGCCAAGGACCAGAACGGAAACCTGGATCTCACTAACTGGAACGCCGGCATCCCCGGCAAGGACGGAACCGCGTGGACCGGCGCCACATACCCCATGCTCATCACCTTCCCCAAGGACTACCCTACCAAGCCCCCACGATGCCGTTTTGACGCCGGCTTTTACCACCCCAACGTCTACCCCTCGGGCACCGTGTGTCTATCGATTCTGAACGAAGAGGAGGACTGGCGACCTTCCATCACGCTCTCCGAGATTGTGCAGGGTATCCAGGAGCTTTTGAACAATCCCAACCCCAACTCTCCTGCCCAGAACGATGCTTTTGCGGCCTTCCAGAAGAACAAGGAGGAGTACGACAAGCGGGTGGCCGAGCAGGTCAAGAAGTACGCTGCCTAGAGAGAATCTCGGCGACGATACTGGTGCATTACGCGGTTTCGGGACGGATCCGAACTGAAAGACGATCTCAGGACAGTGATGAAGAGAGCTGATCCACGCTCACACGACAAAAGATTAAATACCCCTGGTGTGTGCGTGGAAGCTTGTGGATCAGCGAGATTTCGCGTGCTTTAGTCAATAGATGTAAATTGTAAATTATCGCGGAATTCGGGAAACTTTTTAGCAGCCCCAAATAAGCCTCGCTTGGTCACTCCTCAACTCGTCTCAGAATCATGGGCCAACTTGTGCTGTGCTCTGTCAGCGTGACTCAGTTGACTCAACGTGTCGACATATGGGTTGGGTTTTTCCGTTGGCCGTCGCATATAAATTTGAGGATATGGTTTGCTGTTAATGTCGGAAAAATGTGCAGGAGCGTGTATCAAGTACACGGCTGGAGCTATACCTATACAAGCCGACGGCATTGCAGAGCCCGTGTGTCGAGTCTGTATCACATTTAATATGGATACCGCTCATTATTGTTCCCCTTTTCGCCCCAACAAACACCCCCCACGAAAGTCCCCCCTAAGACCTTGCTAATCTTGAGGGTTTCACCTCCGTCTTGGCCCATGCGGGGATTGTTTAACTTCGTTGGGACCTGTCCTAAACATCTATCCATACAATGGTGCCTCGACGAGGAGCCACAATTGGGGCGCCATTGCCCCGTATCTTCTCGAGACACGTCAGCAACTACTTTCACTATCGCCAGGGCGAAGTGGCGGCCCGCATAAATCTGCTGTCGCTGCCCGGCTTCATTGGACACTACACCAGCCGAGTCAACAGACCCTACAACGAGGACCGTTACAGCGCCTCGGTGTTGAAGCTACCTCGAGGCAGCACGTTTGCCCCTCGGTCGCTGCGAAAGGGCATGTCTGCCGAGCGCCAGGTGTTCAACTTTGCCGTCTACGATGGCCACGGATCCGACGAGTGCTCCGAGTTTCTCAAGAACAAGCTGGCCTCCTACGTCGAGAAGGCCGACCTCAAGGACGCAGACGAAATCACCACCAAGTACAAGGACCGGTTTGGAGGCTACTGGCGCCGATGGAAGCAGATGGACAAATACCGGGGCCGAATGAGCCCCTACGATGACTTCCAGCTACGTCTACCGTTGGCGTTCCTGGAGGCCGACTACGACTTTGATGGCAAGGGAGGAAGCACATGCACATCTGTTTTCATGTATTGTCGCCACGTGGCTCATTCCGAGGCCGGCCCACTACCCCCAGGTGCCGAGGACAACATGTTCGACCCGGAGAATGATCTCTCTCTCGTGGTGGCCCATGTCGGAGACACTCGATGCATCATTTGTGATGCCCAAGGAGAGGCCACGCCTCTGACCATCGACCACCATCCCAGCGCCCCCACAGAGGCCGATCGGCTGCGTCGATTTGCATCTTCCTTCTTCATGGACTCCTTTGGCGAAGAGCGATTTGGAGTCTTTGCCAACACCCGGGCATTCGGCGACACTCTCATGAAGGCCAAGGGCGTCAGTGCTGAGCCCGACGTGCGAGAGATTGCGCTTAAAGACGAACAGTTTTTGGTGCTTGTTTCCGACGGAGTTTCCGGTGACGTGTCCGATCAAGAGATTGTGGACCTCGTCACCATCACCGCCAACAGCAGCGGATCTGGTCGAGGATCGCCACAGCAGGCTGCCCAGGAGGTGGTGGAGTACGCAGCGGCTCTCGGAGGCTCGGACAATGCCACTTGCATGGTTATCCGTCTAAGAGGGTGGGGCAACGGCTCGCAGGTGGATAGGACCGGCGAGCTGCGAGAATACCGACTCAAAAATGTCGACTCCCGTGGAAATCGAATGTAGGCATGTATATTTATAAATAATAACTTTGGCAATGTGATATGAAGAGTGTAGCTAGGGCGTGCGTTGATACTCGGCTCTGCAAGTGAACTTCAGTGACAGCTGAGGCTTTGCCCAAGTTTCCTTTGGTCAGTCAGCCACCATGAACTGATAAACATATACAGTACGGTCTGTATCGCTCGTTGTTTCCATGCCACTCGCAGCACTTTTCGGTCAAGCCTCTTTGCAGATAACGCTCTTGTCTCTGATTCTGAACCTGGTGTTAGCGTTCTTCGGCGAGATCATCGCAGATGAACCTCACTTGCGATAGCCGAGGGTGGCAGCATCATTGACACCCGCCAATTGTCTCGGACATCCGGTGCCGTGGCTACAGATAATTAGAGTGAGTCTTCTCTCCACCTCTATCTCTGGATTCTACTGTGCGGCCCCCGCACAGCTAACGATGAGGCATAATTCTTGGCTATATACAAATTAGTTCTTAGTCTGTCGGTATCGGAAGGGCTTTCGAGTGTGAGAGTACTCGCCAAGCTTGGTTCCGACCATGTCCTGAGTCACGTGGACAGGCACGTACTCCTTGCCGTTATGGACGTGGAACATGACACCAACAAACTGGGGGATGATGGTGGCAGATCGCTTATCGGTCTGAATGGGCTGCTTCTTTGTGGCCCATGGCTTCAGGTCGATGGGGACAATGTGGGGGCCTGTGTTAGTTTTGCAGGTGAAGTTGGTGTTGATCTGGCGATGTTGGCGTAGCTTGATCTTGGTGCAAAGGCTGCCCTCTTATGTGAAGGCCCTGAATAGCCAGGACAAGAAGAGGACCGAAATCTTCCTCGCTCTGATCCGAGCCGACCATTGAGATTTCGCATCGCCAACTTCTCCTTCTCAGTGGTGCCACTCATGTCGCAACTCAGCATGAACGAATCACGGGGACTGGAGAAAAAATTGTCGCGAAATCTGTCTCCTCCGTACTCGGTTCAGCAAATAAAATACTCACACTTCCAGGCGGAACGACAAAGAACCCGTGTTGGCAGCATTTTCGGTGTGGTCTGAAGATGCAAAAATGGGTGATGCAAAAACGCTTACTACACCAAAAGTCTATTTGGCGCTCGTGCATGAAAATCTTAGGTCTACATACAGAAATAAATTTATTTCGAGCCTGCAGCACACCACGAAACACACACCACCATGTTCACTGGAGTCCGTCGATTTGATCCTACCCAGGGCGGCCAGGCCTCCCCTGTGCCATTCAAGAAGGTCAAGCACGATGAGGAGGAAAGTAAGCCCGAAATCGCGGCTGACGAGCACTCTGAGCCCGAGTACGAAGAGGAGTCAGAGGAAGACTCCATGGACGAGACCGACGGAACTAAGAAGCCCGTGGAAGTCAAGGATGAGGAGGACAGTGAAGACGAGAGTCTGACGGAAGATCAAAAGCGAAAGAAGAAGCAGGAGGCAGCCAACCTGGCTAAGCGAGCGGAGGAAAAGGCTCTGGAGCGAAAGCGAAAGCGAGAGCAACACATGGGTGAGGAGGACTCTGACAGTGAAGACGATCTGGCTCCCATCAAAATCTCCGGAAACAACAAGATCAAGCTTGCCAAGGGAACCATTCGAGCCAAGGGCTTTGAAGAGCTTCCCCAGACCGAGATCTACGAGGACCAGCCTGATGAGACCACAGCCATCTCTCGAAGAACCCAGCTCCAAACACAGCCTATTTTGCGTAATGCTACGTACGTGGAGATTGATGACGTTGGGTCGTTTGACGAGTTTGCACTGAGCAAGAACATGAAGAAGAACCTGGAGACTCTGGGATACACAAGAGCCTTCTCGGTCCAGAAGGCAGTCATTCCCTGGCTGCTGGCGCAGCAGAAGCTGATCGCCCCTGATCGAAAGCCCGACCTGCTTGTTTCTGCATCTACAGGATCCGGTAAGACCGCTACGTACGGAATTCCCATCATCGAGAAGCTTCGAGATCGTGTTGTTCCCCGAATCAGAGCCGTCGTTGTGCTCCCCACAAAGCCTCTAGTCATGCAAGTTCGAGAGGTGCTCCAGAACCTATCCAAGGGTACCTCTCTATCCGTTGTGGCTCTGGGAAATGACAGAAGTACCAAGCGTGAAAAGGCTCTCCTGGAAACTGCGGATATCGTTGTCGCTGCTCCTGGTCGTCTTGTGGAGCAGGTCAAGGAGAACCCCGAGCTCTTCTCATACATTGACTTTCTGGTGGTCGACGAGGCCGATCGTCTGCTTGGCCAGGATTACTACGACTGGGCGTCTGTGCTTCAGACCAACCAGCAGCGATCTCAAGCTGGCAAGACCAGTCTCACAGAGCACTACGTTCGAAACATGCAGACGCTCATTTTCTCAGCCACCCTCACAGCCAACCCTGAACACATTGCATCCATGGATATCCACAATCCTGGCGTATTTGTCATTGGTAGCTCCGACAGCTATTCCATTCCCAAGAGTCTTACCGAGATCGTCACCCACGTGTCTGCCGCAGAGAAGCCCCTCATGCTGTGCGAGCTGCTTGTGCAGAGAGACATCAACCGAGGTGTGGTGTTCACCAAGAGCTCTGAGACTGCTGCTCGTGTGGCTCGAATGATGGAGATTATGGACACGGACATTTTCCATAAGGACTGGAAGATTGCCGCAGTGTCTGCCGAGACTTCTTCTGTTCTCCGACGACGGTCCATGAAGCACTTTATCGATGGCAAGATCGACTTCCTGGTCTGTACCGATTTGGTTTCTCGAGGTATCGATTTCGTGGTCGACAATGTTATCAACTACGATATACCCAGCGGAAAGCGAGAGTACGTGCATCGAGTGGGCCGAACTGCGCGAGCAGGCCGAGAAGGTAACGCTTACACCTTCCTCACCGGCTCCGGAGAGGCCAAGTGGTTCCGAGAGATTGGCGAGTTTGTGGGCCGAACTCAGGAGGTGGATGCCACCCATATCAACAGCAGCAACAACGACGGCTACCAGGATGCCCTCGGTAAGCTTGAGGAGGAGGTTTAGGAGGTGTTATAGATGCATTGTAAATTATCATTTAGACGACTGAGCAATTAACTGCCGATAGTAGGGCATGATGAATGGCAATCTGGGTGAACCGGTATTGTCTGTGGTAGTAACCCCGAGTGGGGCCGAGCCGAGGCTTCTAGAAGATCCGCAAAGCCGACTTATCTACTTTGGAGAAAATAACTGCCTGTACTTGCCCAATCCACGTGTATCTGCTTGCTTCATATTACTTGTCAAGCGTGGATTCCTTAGAGAGCAGCCATATTAGGTTCCGGACCCAGCTTCACACACATACTCCGACAGTGCGCCGAAGGTGACCCCACATAATTCAAAGTATAAATTCGATAACCGATCCTGTTTGCCAGAAGATCTGGACTAACGACTCCTACGACTCCTCCAACACACGCACACAATGAGAAGAACTCTTGCCCGTCTCCAGCATCACTCCAACGCCTTTGTTCGAATCGTCGAGGTTGGTCCTCGAGACGGTCTCCAGAACGAGAAGAAGATCCCTTCCACCGAAACCAAGACTTCTCTGATCGACCGACTGGTGGCCACTGGTCTTCAGACTGTGGAGGTGACCTCCTTCGTGTCACCCAAATGGGTTCCTGCCATGGCCGATAACGAGGCTATTCTCAGACACTGCAACCAGACCCACGGAAGCACCACAGTCGACTTCCCTGTGCTGACCCCCAACGCCAAGGGCATGCAGAAGGCCCTGGAGCTCGGAGCTAAGGAGGTGGCTATCTTTGCCGCATCATCTGACGGATTCGCCAAGAAGAACACAAACTGCACTGTCGACGAGAGCTTTGAGCGATTCGAAGAGGTGCTCAAGCTGGCTCGAAACGCCGGCCACCCGGTGAAGGTCCGAGGTTACCTGTCTACCGTCATTGGATGTCCCTACGACGGTCCCACCGAGCCCGCTCGTGTGGCTGAGCTGGCTCAGAGACTCATCGATCTGGGCTGCTACGAGGTGTCTCTTGGTGATACTATCGGTGTCGGTACTCCCGGTACCATTGAGATGATGCTGGATCAGGTGATGCGACGGGTGCCCGCAGAGATGCTGGCTATCCACGCTCACGACACTTACGGCCAGGGTGTTGCCAACGTCATGAAGGCTGTTGATATGGGTGTCCGCGTGGTCGACGCCTCTGTGGCTGGTCTTGGAGGCTGCCCTTACGCCAAGGGAGCCACTGGCAACGTTGCCACTGAGGACGTTGTCTACGCCCTCCATGGAAGCGGATACGATACCGGAGTCAACCTGGATCTGCTGTCCGAGACCGGAGAGTGGATTTCCAAGGAGCTCGGCCGACCCAACGGTGCCCGAGCTGGCCACGCCCTCTGGACCAAGAACCAGGCCAAGCTCTGAATCTGACGATACTGAGATCGGCAACCACAAAACAGTTTACAACTACTGCCCAAGTTGGACAAGTATATAATGCATAGATTGATTAATTTATATGATTGTGTTGTATCGTACATACATGCTGCTTGACGACACCCGTATTATGTATGGCATGATCATTTTTAAGACGCCGTGTCTGTGTCGGTGTTGGAAGGCTGTACACTGGGGGGAGCAGTGGTAGGCTCTCGGGACGAGCCCGGAGCAGACGGAGGCTCGGCATTAGCCTCTGCAGTGTTGTTTTCAGCAGTCACTTTGCCCTCTCCGGAATCGCCGACTGCCAGTCCTCCGCTGATGGTCAGTCCGTCAGACGGTTTGCTCTCTGGTCGCCCCTCGGCCTTGGCTTTGGCCTCAGCCTCTTTTCGCTCTCGCCGCTCCTTTGCTCGCCGAATGTCCTCCTCCTTTCGCTTAGCTCGTCGCAGCTTCTTTGCATCAAACTCGTGCCACTCGCCCACCAGTTCTCTCAGAACAAGAGGGCGTTCAGCCTTGGGCTCGGCGTCAAAGTAGTCGCTGTCCATGGCTTCCTGGGACGTCATTCGATACGCAGGATTCATCTCCAGCAGCTTCGACGCCAGCTTGAGGGCAGGCTGGCTGCACACCTGGTCGTACATCTGCAGGAATTTGCTGGGCTTCTTGTAGTTGAACTTGAGCATCTCGAACCAGGGCAGAGTCTCCAGCTCAGGCCAGTACTCATTGGTGGGGGTACCCATGATGTCGAAAATGCAATCCAGCTGGTTGATCTCGTCTGCTCCTCTGAACACGGCCAGTCGAGAGTACAGCTCCACCAACAGACACCCCGCTCCCCAGTTGTCCACTGCCCCATCGTAGACAGTGGCTCCAAAAAGCAGCTCGGGGGGTCTGTACCATAAAGTGATGACTCGGTTGGAGTACCGGGCTCGCTTGTTGGAGGGGTCGATGGTTCGAGATAGGCCGAAATCAGCCAGCTTGAGATTTCCGTCTCCGTCAACCAGAATGTTGGACCCCTTGATATCACGATGCAAGATACCTCTCTGATGAATGTAGGTCAGGCCCGACAGGATTTGGCGAAACAGGAATTTGATGTGGGCCTCCTCAAGCCTGACATTGGGCTGGGCAAGAATACCGCTCAGATCATGGCTCATGTAGCCAAAGATCATGAAAACGCCTTTCTCCTCCACCATCATCTCCTTAAGAGAAATGATGTTGTCGTGTCGAAGAGACTGCAGCAGCTTGATTTCCCGCAGTGCTGTGACCGGAAAGCCTTCACGCTCTGTTTCCAGACGCAGTCGCTTAAGAGCCGAGGTAGTACCACTGACCTGGTTGACAGCCTTGTACACCTTACCATAAGTGCCTTCTCCCACCTGAGTGACTCGTTCAAAGATACTGCTGGTGAGGTTGCGTTGGGTGACGCGTGGCTTGGCTGTGTCGACAAGAGTCGTGGTGGTGGCAACAGGCTCACCAGGCTCGTCGTCACCGTAGCAGGGCACGTCATCATCAAACTGAGGCCCGAGCGACGGTTCTCGGTGAGATGGTCCAGTTGACGCGTCACGCTTAGGTCTCTTGTTCTGAAAGTCTGAACGCGATTCGGATGAATCACTGAAGGTGGGGTTGAACCGTTTCCGACCATCTCGGCTTCCATCACGTGATGTGACAGACGCGTCACCGGACGCATCTCCTCCGTTTCCTAGACTAGAGCTGTCCAAAGAAACGTCACCCACCGACTCTGATTGGTCGGGATCCACGCCGTCCGACTCCTGCTTCTTGCGCTCGCGCTCTCGAGCCTCCTTTTTCGTGTAGCCGATGTAGTTGGGGTTGTTGGGGTTGTGAATGTTCGAGTCTGTGAGCGCCGTGGTGCTCGCACCAGCCTTTTTGCGCTTCCGTTTGGCCGACGAGGTGGATCCCGCGTCCGTCTGAGATGCAATAGCGACCTGGTCGGGGAGAGGTCGACGCGGGGCAGGTCTCGGGGCCGATGACGGCGGGACAGGACCAACGGAAGGGGCTCGAGAGGGCGTCGATGGAAGAGGTGGTGGTGGCCCGGAGACTCTTCTATCCCGGTACAGAGGAGTGGTTTCTCTGTCTCTATCTCTGCTGTCTCTGCTGTCTCTGCTTTCTCTGCTTTCTCTGCCGTCTCTGCTGTCTCTGCTGTCCCGTCCGTCCCTGCCTTCTCTGTCTCTGTCGTATCGATCACTGCTCGGTCTGTAGCTTGAGCTTTCTCGTCTGTCGTCTCGACCCTTGTTTTGTTGCCATGGCGCGTTGCTACTGCTCGACCACGATCTGTCGCCCCGAGATCTGTCCTGCCAGTCCTTGTTGTCTCCTCCAGATCGTCTCCCTCCAGCTGAGCGCTGCTGCCTGGGCGGAGTGTCATCAGGTCGAATGTCGTACCGGGAAGACTGTCGATCCCAGGGCTTCTCACCCGAGTAGGCGTCTTTTCGAGGAGGAGGGTCCTGCCAGGTCGAACGGCCTCCACTCCAGGCCCCGTCGCTGAAGAGATCAGGGCCATCGTCTCGGTACGTATCACCATGCTCTCGAGGCGGAGGTGGAGGAGGTGCGTCTCTGCTACCACCTCCGAAGTGGTCGTCTCGGAACCCTCCTCCTCTGCTGCTGTTGCTGCTGCGAGATCCTCCTCCTCCCCGGCCTCCTCGGCCTCCTCTCATGGATTTGTCGTTCCGGGAGCTTCTGTCTCTGTTGCTGTGGTCACTTGGAGGCCTCCAGTGACTGCGATCACGGTCGTCTGGAGGATCTCTAGTATCCCTGTCGTCACGCTTGTTCCAACTCATGGGCGCCCGTGGGGTTGGTTCCATCGTGTGGTTGCACCGTGAATGTGTTGTGTGTGGTTTAGCTGCTGGAAAGCTGTGCTGCGTTTGCCTCTAACTTTTTTGGCGTGCTTCCTTCTCTCTGATTATCCTCTTCTCTTTTTTGATGCAGTCCACAAGTATCTTAAATTTCGACGCATGTGAAGGTTACCCGGCACCCAGGGCACAAGAATGAGAGAATGAGGAGAAGAGGGACAAAAAGCAGCGAAAAAAGGAGACACAAGGCGGAGAGAAAATCATGGCGCCATCAATGATCTTCTCTGTCTGAAGGCCACCCAAAAGCCGCGGGTATGACTCAAGTATATATGTGGACAAAGACCGGCTTCTACATCTGAAAGACTACTGAATGTGGGGAGGGTGGTGCCGTGCAATATAGCGGGAGAGGAGGGGAAAGAGCCAGATTAGTCGCTCTCAGCAGCATAGCAGGGTGGCCAGCGAAGAACGTCCACACCACCGGCCAGAAACATCCAGACAGCATTTCTCAAGACAGAAACGCTGGCAAGTCCTTCAAAAGGTGCCCATCGGAAGATTGAATGAGCGGGTTCTACGTCTGACCAGTAATAGCCAGCAGCAGTGGTGTGTAGGTAAAAACTAAACCACTGGTTCTTAGGTAAACGCGCATCTCCACTATGGGGATGGCGAAGGAGCGGGTGGGACGACGTGTCGCCACGACATGTCAGGATAGTGACAGAGAGCCTCATAAGAGCAACGTATCACCATGGTTCCCAGAAAGTAAGAGACCGCAACAGTCACATTGTCACGAGAGCCAGCCAGAAGCACTGCTTCAAGGACATGACGCACGTAGCACCATGTTGGCAACGATTGGTAAATCGCTCAGCCTCAGAGTGGTCTTTGCTCACAAAGACGTTGAGAAGAAACGGGGACGAGCTGCCGCTCCAAGGTGCAGAGACACGTCTCTGTGTGGCCAGATGGACGGGTCATCACCTAGTTCGTTGTTGCTGGCAGACGAGCGGTAGTAGCGATGGTTGTCAACGGAGGAGCGTTTGGGTGAGAGCTTAGTGGACACGAAATTACACAGGGGCCAGTAGGGCTAGGGTTAGGGCTTGGGCTACGTCAGCTACAAGTAGGGGGGATGCTCGCACAAGAAGAGGAACTCACTTGACGATTGAAGATATTTATTTTCGAGTCCCAGACACCAATACCGAGCTTCCTAGATGAAGCAACTCGAGTTACGCGCACTCTGGCACAGTGACATACATCCTCACCATCAACTGACTTACAGCATCTTCTCCTCCTCAATAAAGTTAGAGTGGGGGTCAAGGTCACTGGAGCTGTGAACGCTGAGATACGGATACGGCATATGGAGCTATAGCGTTGCCACCGGGAAAGCGTGAGTTTACACGATAACAGACCGGACTGGCTGTTAGGCACTCCATTAGCGTAAACAGCGAACCTCCACAGTGCCGGTGGCTAGTGTGGTTTGCTTAATCTGGAGCCCACGCGATGCACCCTTTAGAAGCAAAGCCACTGCCAAGGGCCATGATGCAGCAGCACACTTCCTCGAACACCGTACATGTTTGCCGAGCTGTCCCTGGGGCTACTGTAGTCGGAAATGGGTTTCCCGGCTACGAGCACACATTGTGTTGCAAACACACATGCCAATGCACCGTCGTATTCACGACGTTTAAATCCGTGGTAAAGTTCCGGGGCACAGCTTGTAAATCTTGATCACGTTATCATTATCATCATGTACTTTTCATCCTCGGTAAATTCCCCATTTCTCGAGCCAGCTAGCAGTGCGGAATAATTCGGTGATCTGTCTCGCGAGCTCACAGGCTCCTACCGGAAGCCATATGCCCGAGAACCAGTATATGCAGCTGTTAACCCCTCAAAGTCCACACCTACTGTGCTCTCACACCAAGAGTGCATAATCTGTTTCCACACTGCGGACAGTGTGTCTGAAACGAAGTTCCACACGAACCTAGCAGGGTTAAAAGTCGCGATATGGGCCCCCCGAAGCCGCAGCAAAATTGTCT
This sequence comes from Yarrowia osloensis, assembly GCA_900519015.1. NCBI lineage: Eukaryota > Fungi > Ascomycota > Dipodascomycetes > Dipodascales > Yarrowia > Yarrowia osloensis. Next base: position 103,883 of record ULGU01000001.1, read on the forward strand.
CGTACAAGGCCACACGGCATCTCTTTCTGCATATGAATCAAGGAGACCGTTTTCCATGGACAAAGACGGCGTGTATATTCGGCAAACAAGTGTACATGGCTGATTGCTCCGCATTAGTCTCCTCAGCTGGAAGCTACTGCAAACGGGCCTGGACACATTTCCATGCCGGTTCGTGCGGCTCGGAAATACATTATAGTAGCATGGTTTGTATGGGGAAGCACTAGTGCGGGGGAGGGACTGGTCTCATGGCTTTCTGGGGAAGAGGTTGAGTGTGTCGGAGCGTGGATCTCGGGCGATTAAGGGCGCAAAAACATCGAGTGAGTCGTGTTGTTGCAATTGTCTCGTCTCTGCAGATCACGTGGGCCATTGCTGCTGGCTTCAGGACTGCTTGCAACTCTTCCAGCATCTCGATTATGTGCCATATGCATACATTGATGCATGAGCATGGCTAGTGGCCTCAACAAGCACTAAGGAACGGGGCTTGTGAGAGAGGACTGACGGAAAAGTTGACATCCCGTGGTTATTACCACGGTCCTGTCTTGAATATAAATACCACCTGCTTCCTCCCCTCAATTCCCTTTTCTCATCACACACAAACAACTACAACTACAACAACCACCACAATGAAGGTCCTTCTTATTCTTTACGACGCCGGCTCCCACGCTGCTGACGAACCCAAGCTCCTGGGCTGCACCGAGAACGAGCTCGGAATCCGATCCTGGCTCGAGTCCCAGGGCCACACCCTGGTCACCACCTCTTCCAAGGAGGGTGCCGACTCTGTGCTTGACAAGGAGATCGTCGATGCTGATGTGGTCATCACCACCCCCTTCCACCCCGGTTACATCACCCGAGAGCGAATCGCCAAGGCCAAGAACCTCAAGGTCTGCCTCACCGCCGGTGTTGGCTCTGACCACGTTGATCTCGCTGCTGCCAACGAGCGAAACATTGCCGTCCTCGAGGTGACTGGTTCTAACGTCACCTCTGTGGCCGAGCATGTTGTTATGACCATGCTGGTGCTCGTCCGAAACTTTGTGCCCGCTAACGAGCAGGTCCGTGGCGGCGGCTGGGACGTTGCCGGAGTCGCTAAGGACTCTTACGACATTGAGGGTAAGGTCATTGGTACCGTTGGAGTCGGCCGAATCGGTAAGCGAGTGCTCCAGCGACTCAAGCCCTTCGACCCCAAGGAGCTGCTCTACTTCGACTACCAGCCTCTGTCTGCTGCCGATGAGAAGGAGATTGGTGCTCGACGAGTTGAGAAGCTCGAGGACATGCTCGCCCAGTGTGACGTTGTCACCATCAACTGCCCCCTGCACGAGTCCACTAAGGGTCTTTTCAACAAGCAGCTGCTCTCTCACATGAAGAAGGGTGCCTGGCTCGTCAACACCGCTCGAGGAGCCATCTGTGTCAAGGAGGACGTTGCCGAGGCCCTTGAGAACGGCCAGCTGCGAGGCTACGGAGGAGATGTCTGGTTCCCCCAGCCCGCTCCCGCCGACCACCCCTGGAGAAAGATGGTCAACAAGTACGGTGCCGGTAACGCCATGACCCCCCACATGTCCGGAACTTCCCTCGATGCCCAGGCCCGATATGCTGCCGGTGTCAAGCAGATTCTCGACGAGTTCTTCAGCGGCCGAGAGCAGTACCGACCCCAGGATATCATCTGTTACGGTGGTAACTACGGCACCAAGGCCTACGGAGACGACAAGAAGGTCGTTGACAAGAAGTAATCTGACCAGCAGGTTCCTTAGCACACAGGTGTCTATACTACCGGCTAGTATCAGGTACACAGCTATAGCTTAATGATAAATAAGATAAACACAAACAGTAGCGCCAACTAAATTTGAGATAATGCCAGAGCTACTGGTAGAGGCCGTGGAGCTGTAGACAGGAGTTATAGTCAGGAGCTATGAAGACCCAGCCTAACGTCTACGGTGGCGTAAATGAGCAGCCATCGAAGACATAGACTGGTATGAAACGTAAAACGGTTCAAACCAACGTCGATATGAAAGCGGGTCTTCAATCTTGCCCTCTTTGGGACACACACAGGGGCAAAGTGATACACCCATGAGCATAACAGCAAGGGGTTCGTGATAAGACTTACAAAGCCCAAGGTTTAATAATGGCCATGGGGTAGCTCCGAGGTATGTCCGAGATACGCGTTTTAGGAGGTGGCAATAGGTGGTATGGTGTTTATTGGTGGTGTTAGGTGTTGATGTTGCAGCCCTTGTGGTGTGCGCTTGTGCCCCTCGTGTTACAAGTATGTTACCTCAACCTCACTGCACAACCACTTTAATAGGCCGGAAATGCAAGTTCATGTGTAACAGATGGCCGTTTCTTTGTTCCTGCGGGGGTGTTTTTGCAACTTTATCTATCGCATCACCAGCGGCGCTAAAAAAATCGGACGAGCTTCATTTAGATATCACTAGAACCGGTATACTGCTCCGAATCAACTTCTGTTGTTTTTATACCCATTTTTGGTCGAACCGTCAGTCGCTACATCTGTCAAACCATCCTCTCAGGGGCGTCCTATGTGTCAAACGCGTGACGCTGGGAGCAGTTAAGATCGGCGGTAATGTTGTGGGAGCCCTGCGTGTACGTTTTGGACTCTGTTGTACATGGCATACCGAATGTTGCTCAAAGGCGACCTCTGACGCGTTATGAGACATGGAGGCCAATCTTGGGGGCGAACGGGATAAGTAATGGATGTCTACCTCTCGCTTAGCGCGTCATATTTCCTCACGCACCGTGGGCCAAATATGTTTGCCTCTCTCTTTCTCTCGCTCTAATATCATGGCTCGGATAAGTAAGTTACAAATATTGCGTCCGTTGCAGGGCTTGCAGAGTTGGATTTAGTGGCGAAGCGAGGCAAGATTTTGAGCTCGGAGATTTGGAAAAAGGAACAAGCGCTTTTCGTATGCCGAGGGATCAGGGGCGGCAGTGGGATGGTAGGGTGGGCCGCGGTCGCCACTTGAAGTGGCTGCCGTCCCACCTTCGAGACAGCAGGGTCAGATGTTGTGTATTGCTTTGTGTATCTGCTGGACGTTCCCCATGTCCCATAACCCTAGTTCTTGTGCTGCTAAGACAGTTGCAGGAAACATATCCGCTCTACTCCGAAACTTGCATTGGTGTGTGGGGCGCACCGAAGGCGTCCAGCTACAGTACGAGTACTGTGTCTATTCGGCGATAGTGAATCAACTGCCTGTTGCAACATTTGATAAACAGCAATATTAGTTCATCCGGCTGTTACAAATCGAACATCCCAGACCAATAAATTGACGAGCTATACCTCGATTCCCGATGGTCATTGCTGAATTATTATTCCCGGGCATATCATATCGTGGTCTGCAATCATACAGGCCTGGACTGGGATGTTTGGTCAGCCCCCGAACTGAATATATCGCAGTACAAGGCACGGGCTGCCCACGCAGCATTCAGTGTCTTAGTACGCACGGGTTCGACTACTGACTGCTAAATGACCCCTTGTTTCGAAAAGGGGCACTGCTCAACGATATGATCCAACACCTTCCACGACTGGCTCTTCTTTGCACGTTCCTGAGGTGCGCCTCTCTGACTTCTTGGGGGCCAGTCTCAAAAGAGGAGCAAGGTTCTGTCACCAGATTTATTTGTCTGAACTCTGAGCCGTCCACAAGGTTTTCACTGTGCGGAATGGGTGTGTGAGCGTATTGTGGAAGTGGGAAATACAGCGCAATTGCAACGGTGCAACAAGCCTGTTTGGGAGCAAATGGGCCATTTTTTCTGAGAATCCCATTCCGGCACAACAATGGTCCATGGGGAATTTTCCACATATCCTCTGACACCATTAATGGTCTGATAGCTGCATGTTTCTCTTATACTTTCGTCAGTGCTCGTTGTCGTTGAGGCTGCCATTTATACATTATTTTCTTTATGGACGTCACAGCAGCTGTTCTTACTCACACATTTGTAGCTTTGGGTCTGGGTCGTTTGTGACGACGGGCTGCATTTCGATGTCCAGCCAAACGTCTGATTGCAAGTGTTTCAAGAGTGGCACCCTCAACAATGATGCAAATGAGGTCGCGTCTTGACGTGTGTCTGTGCGGATGTACCCCATCCCATCTCGCTAACATCGTATGAGATGTTATTAGATTTGAGTCCCCGTATTTCCGGAGACAAACCTACGTGCATCCCACAACAGTGCCTTGACCCTCTTGACTCAGGCTAATATACTACAACCCCACAAACGTAGTTTGTCATCATCAGCTCTTGTATCTTCCATGACGTCCTGCGACTGCCCCTTACTGGCATGGACGGGGTACTTCGAAGTGGGCAATCTTGTATTTACTTATGACCGGCACTGATTGGGCTGATTATTGGGTTTATTTGCTGTGTTGTGGCGGGCAGGTGCTGGGGAACGACGCTGTGTGTGTCCGCGGTGGGGCATTTGATGATGGTCGGAAACGGGCGATAAACCACCCCGGCGGACCTCGAGTCTACAGAAGCCGCACTTGCCCCTTACTGCCTGGCTTCGCACCCTCTGAACGCTACCTATGAGACCAGTATACGAAATACCACCCATGGTGTGATCCTCTATAGAGTCGGAAAGACAAAGAGTGACAAGCTTCAGATAAGGTTGTGAAGCAGCGTACACGGGTACGGACGCTGTGTGCAAGATGAGCATTAGGCTGAAACGCCACTAAGAAGCCACCCTTTCTGCAAGGGTGGCTAGGCGCTACCTACTAATGATCTTTAGATCAATGGAGGCCTATTTGAGAGCTAGAAATGCGCCACTTTGGAGCCCCAATCGCCGTCAGCTCATAATCGCCGGAGCCGGTACCTTCCGTTTCAGAGCCCCATAATTATGGTTTGCTTTGTCCCTTTCGGTCAAAAGTTCTCTCCGCGTCTTTTCTGTACTTCTGCAAAGGCTGATAACTCTATGTGAACTCTAGGGCGAAGTTAGAATTTTCGCAATGGGAATAGCCGAATTCCGATTCTTTTTTGCGTCAGCATGCGCTCTTATTGTTGAAGAAGCTGTGCCTCATATTTTTTCCCCGGAAAATTGGCGATTATTTCTCCCTTTCTTGTGAAATCTCTTGTATGCACCTACACCACTATGTAGCACAAAGCCATTTATTAACGTTCAATCATAACCTTAATTGCCCAATATTTGAGTTCTCCCAAAATCTTGAGGGGACTATCAAGGAGGCCGCCAGTATATAGTGTGGGCCTGTCCCAACAGGTTTGAAGACCATACACGCCAGAAGAAGGGTGCACCAAACAACATACAAAGAACGACGACGCCACCGAACACACGGCCCACTGAACCGAACATCGCCCTGCAGACCCAAGACTCCAAAGTATTTACGATTGTGACTTCATCCTCCGCTGCCTTACATTTTTGAGATTGTCCCATGTTCTTCCTTCATAGTCAACATGCCTATCTTCTTAAAATGTCATCCATACTATGATGACACGATCCCGACCAACGATCCCTTCTTCTCTTACCACCGATCTCTCCATTCGATCGCCATTTTTTCCGACGGCCTACCCTTTCTATTACCCCTGAACTCATGCCGTTCATCGAGCCATTCATTCTGGCCAATGTTTCTATTCTCTTTTCTATTATCTTTTTCCTCTTTCTTTCTTTCGCTTTGCCACTCACGTTACCGATTCTTTCGTTTCATTTCTTGATCCGGCACCCCTCAACCGCCATGACCTTGCAACATTTTTCTGTTCTTTTTTTCTGTTTTCCAGCGACTCGCTCGCCACTATCATCATGTGATAACCCTGTCGACTACAAGCGACATGCGCCACCGTGTGCGATTTTCTATTATTTTTACCCTTTCTATTCCTTTTCTGGCTTCCCTTGAGTGTCGTCACCGTTGTGGTGACTGACATGTTTCTATTGCCGCAATTGATGTCCGCCTGTGGCTGACTTGTTCCTTTTCATACCTGCTGACCGTCGCTCCGTCGACCCGTGTGTTCACTCACACACTCACCGCCTGTGGTGTTTTACATTATTATTTTGTTGTTACTCATCTCTTTTTGATCCCACACCGTTCCCCCGCAGACGTTTTCCATCCACCTTCAGTCCGCGAATTCATTTTTTTGTGGTGATTCACCTGTTTGTGTTTGGTCGCATCATCTCAGCCTCTCCCCCTCCCTCGTTGTCACATCGTTTCTACTTACTACAGTTCATACTGACCCTGCGCTGTCTCGATAAGTTCTGGCTTCTCTGACGCCGCCTGTGTTACCTCCCCCCCCCGACCATTCGCTGTCTCGCCTCGTTCTTCTTTGTCACTGTCGTTTTTTTGCACCCTAACTTCTCTCTTGTGCCTATTTGTTTCCTCTTTATTACTATTTGTCTACTAGCCATTTATCCTAGGTTTCCCACCCGCTTGCGGTGCTTTGTTACTAACTTTTTTATACCCCCCCCCCCAATCTAGGTGATCCTTTTTTACTTATAGATATTCAACCATCTGCCTCAATTAAACCTACAATATAGGCTTTATATAAATCATTTAAATTATTATTTTCTTTTATTAGATTTCTTGCGTTTAGTCTCTGAGCCGCTTTAGTATTAAAATACCTAACAGCTGCTGATTGTCCTCCTATTATAAATAATTTTCATTTATTAATTTTCATGTTTATATTCTTTTTTCAAAATATATATAGTTTTATATATAAATTAATATAAACATATAATAAATTTATATGTCTTAATAATATTATTAATGACAAGAAGNTCTCTTTTTGATCCCACACCGTTCCCCCGCAGACGTTTTCCATCCACCTTCAGTCCGCGAATTCATTTTTTTGTGGTGATTCACCTGTTTGTGTTTGGTCGCATCATCTCAGCCTCTCCCCCTCCCTCGTTGTCACATCGTTTCTACTTACTACAGTTCATACTGACCCTGCGCTGTCTCGATAAGTTCTGGCTTCTCTGACGCCGCCTGTGTTACCTCCCCCCCCCGACCATTCGCTGTCTCGCCTCGTTCTTCTTTGTCACTGTCGTTTTTTTGCACCCTAACTTCTCTCTTGTGCCTATTTGTTTCCTCTTTATTACTATTTGTCTACTAGCCATTTATCCTAGGTTTCCCACCCGCTTGCGGTGCTTTGTTACTAACTTTTTTATACCCCCCCCCCCAAATCTAGGTGATCCTTTTTTCTTTCCACACGGACCTGACTCCATCTTGTCCCTACTCGATATCCAAGGCCATCGACGCCCTTGCCATCTTTATGCTACTTTATAATATCATCACATTTCTAATGACAATCTTCCGCGGGTGTCCCTGCCTGCGAATCCCTCACCAGGTGCTGTAACAGTTGCACACTACTCGTATTGTACATACTGTAGTGAGTTTCCGGGTCTAATTAATCAGCGTCTGATCTCTACATTGGTATACGTGTTTCGTTGTCTTGATACGTATTTCCTTCTGTATCGCTCTATTTCTGTTTACAAGTACTGGTACATTTGTACTCGTACGTCGTACTTTACGATACGGGACACTTGCGCCAGGTACCTTGTATCGTACTCGTACCAGTGTACATACTCGTAGCTGTAAAACTATTAACTGGTAACACCAAGGTCCCCAGACTTCACCTGTGTGTGCATACTGTCAACTTGATCCGAAACTCTGCATCACATAAACATAATCAAATACATTTTCATAAGAAACTAAACTAAAACTGGCCAGTAGGATGCGCGATGTCGACTTTCTCACCAGCGACCTCGTCACCAATAACGCGAAGTTCGGGAGCAAAGCTGTTTTTGAACCGCACACACAGACTCTCGTGAAGCTCTTTCATTGCAGGAGACTTGACTTGATCATGCACGGCAAGACATTGCTTGACAGCCCGGGCATAGTCAACGAAGGCTTGCTGGATAGAAGCGTCACCGTCCTCAATGAAGACTCGGTACTGATGGATGCCACCGCCGACACCAGAGTCGATAGCTCCCTCCAGAGTAAGAGGCAGCATGTTGGTGTCACCTTTACCTCCGGCACGGAAGGAAGAATAAGTGGCCTGGAGGTCGTTGATCTTGGCGTTGAGGGTCTGCAGAGCGTTCTCGGCAGGAGACAGCTTGACCACTTGGATGCTCTTGACCTCGGATCGGTTGACAATGGTGGGGAAGGGCTGGTAGGTCTCGTAGATGGTCTTCTCGGTCCACAGCTGGGTGGGGTTGTCAGAGGGGCCAGAGGCTCGAGTGTAGTAGAAGCGTCGCATGTTCTGTCGGTCGTAGTAGTCCCGAGCTCCATCGGTGGCAGCGGGAGACAGGTCGTGAGAAGCAGAGGACATGGCCTGCACAGCAGTGACGTGCAGGAACTGACCCTCGTCTCGAGCCTGGTTCTCGTTGGCAATGATGACGGCCTTGGGGTGCACCCGGTAGAGAGTGTCGTAGATGGACTCAAGTCGCTCGAAGGGCGAAGCCTCGAAGATGAAGTGTCGACCTCGAAGGGACTTGGGGAACCCACCACCGAGAAGAGTGACTCGGAAATACCGAGGCTTGGTTCGCTGCAGCGTGTCGACCTTGCGGTAGGTCTGAGACAGCTGCTGAGTCACCTCGGCCAGCTTGGCAAAGTCGTAGCTCTGCTCGTAGGCAACGTGCAGTTGTTTCAGAGCGTCGATAGAGCTCTCCAAACAGTCAGCCCGGGTAAAGTACTCAATAGCCTGGTTGAGAAGAGCCTCCTTTCGAGCAAACTCGGACTGGGCTGGCAGCTCGGGGAACTTGGAAGCGCCCAGCCTGGCGGTCCTGTCCCAGGTGTAGGCGTTGGCCAGCAGAACATGCGACAGACCGGCCTGGACGTGGTTTTCCTTGGCAACGTGCCACTGCGCAATGTCGTGGACATATCGCGAGAAGATCTCCACCTTGTCAAGGGATCGCAGGAAGTTGAGGACGTTGAGGGTGTGGAAGATTCGGTCGTCATTGTACTGGTCGCCAGCGGGGATGGTGTGGAGATCGTAGAGCAGATCAGTGAACTCCTCAATGTCCTCGGCAATAGAGGACACCTCTGCAGGCAGAGACTGTCGGAGAAGCAGGAGGAACCGGTTCTTGTCCTCCTCGTCCGGAAGGAAGGTCTTGTGCTGGAACACGGAGTCCAGGCCTGCAATGACCTCACGGGTGATCTGGGAGAGATCGTCGTTCAGAATCCACTCGCCAACAATCATAGACTTGAGAATGTTGACAGCCACGGCCTGAGCGCCAGCGTGCTTACCAAGGCACATGTACAGAACACCAATCACCAGGGAAGTGTCTCCAATGTACAGGTTTACTTGGAAGCCACCGAGACGGCTGAGTCCGTACTTGTGCTGCTCCTCAGGGGAAGCCTGCCATCCCAAAAGATCCCAAGTCTGCTGGAGCATGGCAGAAGCCCGGCCTCGGATATCTCCGAGAAGACTCCACATTGCCTTTCGCTTCTGCTCGGACAAGAACTCGATGGCGATGATGTCTGAGCCAGTAACCTGCAGCAGGGTGGACAGGTAGGTGTACCAGATGGAGGCATCGAACTCCTCAGCCTGCTCGGGCGAAGGAATGAACTTCTCGACCAGCAGACTGTTGAGGTATGTGAGAGTACCGAAAACAGTGTCGTGGTGGAGGGTGACAAGAGAAGTCCAGGTCTTGGGGAAAGACTGGTTGGCCAGCATGGCGGAACAGGCCTGCAGAATGTTGAGGATGATCTCAGTGAGCTCGGATCGCGACAGGGAAGACGAGGGCAGAGACATGCCGGAAATGTTGGCAAAGGTGACAATGGACATGAAAATGGTACCCATTTCGATCAGGCACTCGTCAAACTTGGCATCGGATCGAGAGTCCACGGGGACAGTGACAAAGGGGTACTTGCTGGGGAACAGCTCCGTGTAGGTTCGTCGCTTTCGACCAAACTCCTTGTAGTGAGCCAGGAGAGCAACATAGGTTCGAGCAAACAGAGGCAGCAGAGGCACGTACATGCCAATGATACCCTTCTCGGTCTCTCGAGAGGGCCATAGGATGGAGATCTGGTTGGCAAAGATGGCGCAGACAAGTCGGAAAAGGTCCTTCTTGAAGGCGGTGATGGTGCCAGACTCGACCTTGGTGATGAAGGGCAGAGTCCATCGGATGGTGAAGGAGGCAAGTCGGGCTCGGTACTTGGCTTCTCGGAACATCCAAGATCGGGACATCTCCTGGATGAACAGCAGCTTGGCAACGGTCAGCTTGTCGTTACCGGGTCGGATGGAGTCCACAAATCGAATGTAGGTCTCCATACAGTCCCGGTTACCGACCAGAGGTCGCATGTTCTCCAGCCAGGTGGGAAGGTGGCCAATCAGAGCAATGGTCTTCTTGTTGGGGGTCTCAGTCTTGATAGCTTCGACGATATCGTCAATGACGTGATGAAGGCTGACCGCCAGGTCCTTTCGAGTAGCGTGCTTGTCCTCGGAAATGCCAACGTCGACTCGGGCAGCAGTGGCAATGAGATTGGCGAGGTACTGGCCGCACTTCTGGACCCTCTTGGTCTTGTGGATGTACGCCAGCAGAGGCTTGGCAACGCCAACAAAGCTGAAGTGGGCCAGCCAGTCGTCGGCAAGGTAGGTGTGGTTGCCTTGGTGCTTGATAGAGACAACCTCGAGAGCGTGGATCAGGCCACCAAACGCAGCGTCTCTGTAGGCCTCGTTGTCGACAGCAAGAATAATCTGGCAGAGGTTGTTGACGACTCGGTGGAAGTGCTTCGTAAACTCAGGGTCGGGGACCTGGGTGATACCGTTGCAGGCTGCCATGAGCTCGTCGCCAAGACCAGAGTTGAAGTACTTCTTCCAGTTGTTGACGGTGACAATGGCGGGAGGCACGTTGAAGGAATTACCAACGTAGTCAACCGACACCTCAAGAGTGGCACATTGGACTCGGTCGGAGTTGATGATCTCGATCACCTTGTGACCGTCAGAAGTGATTCGGTCGTTGGTCCACAGCTGGAGAATACCTCGGCCCAGGAAGTCGGCCCCCAGGAAGATGTTGAAGTACAGAGTATCGTTCCATCCGTGACCACAGTCAGAGACTCGAACGACCTCACCAATCGACTCGCCGTTGTAGACAGAGGCAGCGAACCATCCTCCAACAGGCTCGACGTTAGAGGCCTTGGTGAAGGCAACCTTTCCGTAGGCGGTCTGCAGGTTGAGAGAGATGAGGTCGGAGCCATCGAAGCCCTTGGCCAGTGTCATGGTCTTCAGGTTGACGTACAGGTCATCTCGCTTGGGGATCAGAGAGTCCAGAAACAGAGAGGTGGCGGGAAACATGGCAGTGTTTGCCTTGAAGTCCAACTGAGAGGCGGTGGGGGCCTGGAAGTCCTTGACAGCGAGAGTGACCTTATCGGCTCGAGGGGTCTTGCCGACACCCTCGATCTTACCACCAATAATTCGGTCAACAAGCTCTCCCCATCCTCGGTTGAGCTCACCGTACTGGCCAGTCTCGGAGTAGGAGGCGTACATGTTGATGGTGAGCTCCTTCTCTCGGTGAGTGAAGTCCTGAAAGATTCGCGACAGAGACTGAACACCGGCAGCGATACCTCGTCGCACTCGCTTCTTGGAAGTGGCGGACACAGGCACCTCCTCGGACAGAACAACGACAATGTAGATCTCGTCCTTGACAGTCTGGGCGGGGATGTTGGTGAAGAGCACTGTGGAAAGATCAGACAGCACAAGAGAGGCGTCGACGGAAATTCGGAAAGCCTCGGTCAAACGCTTTTCACGAGATCGCAGATAGATGAAGGCAGTGAGGGCACCGTCTCCAGCCTGTCCATCGGATTCGACCAGCTTGACGGAGATATGGGTGGGCAGATGCACGTCCAGGACAGATCGCTCGTCGATGGTGTTGTAGTTGGGGTACTTGGGGGACAGGTTGATGAGGAGCTGCTCCTTGGCCAGCTTGACGGGGTCCTCTCGACCGGTCAGAATCTCTCCAGTGACGGTATCTCGCACAAGAATACCCTGAGACATCATCTTCTTGGCCTTGAGAATGAGCCAAATGGCTCGTCGTCGGGTAAGCAGAGTCTCCTCCTCGGTGAGAAGCTGGTACAGAAGCTGCCGTCGAATGACGTAGAGCTCCTTGATGATGGCGTTGAGTTCGTTGACAACGGCGTAGTTTCGGTTGACAAAGAATCGACACAGGTAGACCTTGTTCCACTCGCCAATGACGGAGATAATATCATCGACAAGGGGCTCTCCCTCGAGCATGGGGGACTCAATACCCAGTCGAAGGGCGGGGACAGGGGGGGCAAAGGGCTTGCCGAGGCTGTACGCAGTGTTGTCGTGCTGATCTCGGTTGGAAGAGTCCTTGATCTCGAAGTAGTCCTTGATCTTGACACAAGAGGCGGGGAAGACGGCGGTGATGATCTTGGCGTCCGGAGGCTTGACATTCTCGTCGGAGACAACGTCGGTGTGCTCCAGCACGTCCATTAGGATGGTCATGGCGGAAGGAGAGGAAACGACGTAGGCACGGTACCACTCGCCGCCAGAGTGCTGCTCGAAGACAAACACCTCCTCGCCAATACGAATGTCCTTGTTACTGGTCTTGAAAGTGCCATTGATGTCCGAAACGGCCTCTGCAGCGTGCAAGCCGTCCAGGCGCACTGTTTTCAACAGCACACCTCGGCCGATCTTGGGCAAAGGGGTCCACCTGGGTTAGTAATGGTTTTCTTGAGCATGCCCACAAGCCCGTTATTAAGCTTCAGGAACAAGATGGTAGTGTGGGTTGAAGCGCTGATATGGATTGTATTGAGGTGAGAGAGAAAGGCACTTGACAACGTGGTGGAGTCATCAATACGGTCGCATTGGTCCTGGAAATCTAGAAGTGCCACCGAGACGGTGTTTCGTCTGCAGCTACCAAGCTCATTTCACACCAGCTCATCACACAAACCTAACCAATGCAAACCATTCAGTATCAGCTGACAATGATGATAGAAGAGTGGACGCTTCTAGAGACCCTCGACACCCTCCATTTACTCGACAGACTGACTGTGGTACCATCCATATCGTGTCCCACACCCCACCTCCTGCACTGCGACTCATCGACCATCCAAATCGACAGATCAAGAAGTTGCAAGTCCATAAGTGGAGCAGAGATACACCGAAAGATCCGGGAGGACTCCTGAGCCGGTGTCTGTGCTCTGAGGAGCTTTTCCACGCTCGGAAACTGCCCCATCAGTCATACTCACATTGCCGGAATAAAATCGAGTTGAATTGAAGCTGTAGTCGGTGAAAGATGAAAGTCTCAGTTTTTGATCCCGAAGACCGGCACCTCTCATCAGTAGTGTTTTTTTAGACTCCGCTTAGGCCGAAATAGACTTGCAGCTGTACAGCCAAACAAAGCCGCGTCTAATTACATGGGACAGGATAGGGGCTAGTTGGTGAGGGCCCGAACGTCAGTTACGCCCCGTATATGACGGGCTCAGGCTGCTGACGTGGGCTGCCGGAGTCTGGATCGGTCGTTTTGGGCCTTTTGGGCTGTTTTGGCGGTGTGCGTCTCAATTCACGGCTCCTGCAAACCCGTCATCTCCCACACTCGCCACCCCTGTGTGCCATGGACATGAACAATGCAAAGAAACATATGGGGGAGGCCAAGAGTCAAGATTTACGGCCAATTTGTGCTCATTTGGCCGTTGCAATATTTTGGGTTACGACGGAGGGAGAGATAGATCGATCTTGTGTGGCACTTGGTCTACTCAATGATGATGTCCACCTCACTTAGCTGGGTCAATCTGGCCCACGGCCACCACAGAAAGGACACTGTGTACAAGCCGTCAGAATTTAGACCCCAACTTGCACTCCCACTGCTTCCTGCTGCTGTGGAAACTTGCATTAGACCCAACCTCCCCAAAGAACCTAAAGCGTCAAACTAAGCGTTGGAAATTGCACACCAGAGTGTACCTTAAGCGATCTCGCTGGGATCTACCTTTCTTGGAGATCGCACACAGCGGCTTCTGACGTTGAAGGGGTGGCTCTCAAGACACAGATGGCAGCCAGTCTACATCATTACAACACTGCTCATCGTGCTTAGTCATCGTCTAGCCGCTCCCCCTCTCGGAAAAGCCCCGAAAGCTCCAAATTCGGCGCTATAGCTCCACCCCAAGCTTTTCAACAGAGTTCAAAGACGCTACAGCCAAACAGGAAGCAGCCAACTGGCAGATGGGGTCTCCGCCAGCTGTGGACAAACGAAAAAAAGACACCGGTGTCTCACGGCTCGCTTACAGGCTGTATCCTCCCCTGTAACGGGGCATGCTAATGGGACATTGACAATGGGATCTCGTAAACCGTATCCACAGGGTTCCACGGACTCAATGTTCTCTCGACTGTCTCAGGCCTCCTCTCAAAAAAAAGAAGAGACACGATGTTACACGGATCGATCTTCCAACCCAGATTGAACCCAGAACGGGGGGCCTGTTTCAGCTGCCTTTTGACTTTGCAATGTCAGCTTATTAGCGTTAATAACCTGACAGCTCTCACCTCCCTGCGTTGCTTTTTCGCACCCTGTTCTGCCGACATTGTTTGGAGCGATGGTGCGTATTCTCTGTCGCAAGAAAGCACGTGTGGTGCGGTGCAGAGGACGTCGATCTTTCAAAGACATTGCATGCCGCGGCAGCCAAAAAGAAAGCAAGCAATGCCTGTCGGCCACAATGCATACCCCCGGCCCGGTCGCTGGTCCCGCCCGGTCTATAATCCTAGACTAAATACCCGTTCCCAGAGACTTACAGGCCTTGTCTTTGCGGTGGTTCGCTCTTTCAAACCCAGCCATTAAAGTTGTGATCTATTGAAACCCCAGATCTGAAATATGCAAAAGGCAATCCCTAGCCCACGACCCAGTCCAGCCCACCTTTGTCAAATTGCACGGGCATTCTTACGAGAATAGACGATATGTGCCCACTGTAGTTGTGCACTGCCACTCATTAGATACACGAATTAGATTATGAATGGGCTCCACAGATGGTAGCCCCTATACCACACCAATCACAACCATGAACTTGAGACTGGCACGAGTGTGCTGCTTGGCGTTCTCTTCAGCATAGTGATAGAGCGAAGACGACCTCCAACCCCAGCTCTGAGCACAGGAGAAGGCCGAAGGAGACGATGAGAAACATGTGAGGTTCTTGCCCCGCTTAGAAGGCGTGTAGATCTCAAAGTAGCTCATAATCTGGGGTCTGTCATCGTTGTAATCCGCAGGCTGCTCGGTGGCAGGGAAGCTTACCAGCCGAGGCTCAGTCTTGAGCTCCATGGCGGTCGTGTCATCCAGACCAATCGTCGACTTGGCTGTGCTCTTGCCAGAGAGCAGCGTGTAAGACGAGTTCGCTCCCGTAGCCAAGTCTCGTTGAGTTCGGGCCTCCCGATGCAAATAGACACCCAACTGGGGGCTCTTCTTGTTGATTTTCTGCAAATACACACTCCACCACGTACCTGCGTACCAAACCGCATTATCCGTGTACAGCTTGCTCTCCCCCTTGAGCTGACTGATGTCGTCGAACTTGACGGAGAATCTGAAAGGTGGGAAAGGGGAGAAGGTGACCTGGGCATCGGGATCCGAAGTCTCCAGGGGGGCCTCAGGATCACACCGACCGGTATAGTAGTCCTTGGCAGTGATGGCTTCGTTAGATCGTCGACCAGCGACGCTCTTGTCGTGCGAGGGAACGGGGTAGAAGAGGTCAATGTCGTCTCCATCATCAGCTCCCATCTCCATCAGCTGTTTGGGCGACATGCACACATCCAGACGGTCATCTCCGGTGCCCAGAACCAACTGCTTCAGCTTCATTTGCTGCCACAGACCGTCTTGAAGCACACTCTTGTCGAAAAGCAGCTTTCCACGCTTGTCCTTGATCTTCTCCAGATGCTGGAGCTGCGCCAGAGACAGGTGGCAGTAATGGATGGACTTTGTGAGCTCGTGGAGTTGGGATGCAGTTTCTGAGTCCATCGAAGTGGTGGACTGGGCGTCAGTGTCGCAATCTTCCTCTTCGGTAGGAGCTGAGGGATTGGAAGACGACTTTTTGACCTGCTCAGGGCTACCAATGGGTTCGGTTCCCAGACGGTTCAGCTCGGTGTACGAGCCTGTGGGTGTGCTTAGATTGATCTCTGCATTCAGTGAGAGCTTTTCGAGACCAATATCAAAGTTGGAGGAGGAATCGGAGTCCTCCTCGACTTCAGGCTCAATGGGACTCTCATTATTGTTGAAGTCACTGAGATAGTCTTCTTCGGTGAGAAATCCCACAACCCACATGCATCGTTCCCACTCGGACTGGATGAAAAAGCCGTCCGAAGACACCACCTCGACCACAATGGGGATTGGAATGCGGGACCATTGGAGGTACGACATCTCCGAGCCCTCGGCGCACAGAAACGACTTGCACGAGTCGATGATGGTGTCACTCTGTGGGTAGTGATTTTCCAATGCAAAACACAGGGTTTCGGCCACTGTGTATTTTGTCAGCGAGTTGATTATCAGCAGCAGACAAAAGTCAACCAGTTCGGTCAGGTTGAGAAAGTTGGCTGTGGCAAACAACTCGAAGGCTGCCGACACTCGTTCTGGAAAGCCCAGAATCTCCGACGGCTCCTCTGCCCCTCCATAAAGTCGTTGCAGGCATTGGTCAAATGCCTGTTCTGTGATATTGTGGTCGATGGAGAAGTCGAGGTTGTGTACGGGTCGACCTTCTGTGTCCCATTTAGCGGAGAATAGCGAGTGGAAATATGGAGAGCGGTCGAGGATGAGTTTGTGTAGATTGTACTCCTTCTTGAACGCCACAATCTTGACATCGGACAGTTCTCCCCTGAGAAAACCCGCGGAGTAAATGTGTTCTGATAGTGACAGCATGGTTGTGAGTGTTGCGAGAGGGTGGGAGCGGTTTGCAGGATGTATCTATCACACAGGTTCAGCCCTCACTTGCACTTGTAGATTTGAGCGATCCGGTTAGTCTATGCTGCAGGGGTGCCTTAGGGATAAGGTCGTAGCGTGTGTATATGTGTTTGATTGGTTTGGGTCAGATGATGTGTCGTGTTGTACTGTGGAGACGTGTGTGCGGAGATATGGCAAGTCAGGTGTCTTGGGATCAATAAATAAGGGCGGTTGGTGCTAGTCGGCACAAAAGAACAACTGCTGCCTGGGTTGCTCCAGCGTAATATCGTCTAGTTTAGTGGTCGGGCTGGTAGTAGGATAATGTATTTTGGGGTGGCCGTAAATGGTGCATATCTCAAGCACCCGAACCTTGATCAGCAGCGTTCAAAGAGTGGTGTGGACCCTCCAAGCTTCTAAAGCCAGTCCAAAAGAGGGAGCTGTAGCGCATGAGATATTTTTTCGACACCAAAGGAAAGAATAAATGGGTGGGGTTGACGGAGAGGAGGCGCGAGTGTATAATACGGCACGGCACCACCTGCTTCTTTACATGAAGTCTACAGTATTATGCGCTGCGAGACATGCGGGGCACTCACCCTTATTAGCTATATACATTATTATCGTTGATGGTGGTCGAGACAGAGAGGGTGGGTCCAGCAGCTGGCTAGACCGCGTAGTCAAAATCGTCACTCATCAAAAAGGTTTCTGGCCATAGGCCGGACTCAGTAGAATGTAAGCGGGTGGGGCAGGCAGCAAGTCACTTAGGTCACTTGAAGCATTAGATCACTCCTGGTTGCTGTCTGGAAGACTACTTCTGAGCTCTCATGCTGTCGGCAATGAGGAAGGAAACATCCAGAGACTGGGACAAAGATAGTCGGGGGTCGCAGACAGTGTCGTATCGCACAACGAGGTCCTCGTCGCACAGACCAGCAGAGCCTCCAATGCACTCGGTGACGGCGTCTCCTGTGAGCTCGAGATGGGCTCCGTTGAGCTTGCTACCGCACTCTCGATGGATTTGGAGAGCCTGACGCAGTTCCTCAACAATGTCGTCCACGTGACGGGTCTTGAGCTTGGTGACGGTGGAGGTCTGGGTGTTGCCGTGGCAGGGGTCAGACATCCACACAACCTTGTGTCCGGAGGCCTGGACAGCCTTGATGTGGGCAGGAAGCAGCTCCTTGACCTTTGAGGCGCCGTACCGAGTGATGAGAGTCACTCGGCCGTCCTCGTGGTTGGCGTCCACAATGTCCAGCAGTCGCACCAGCTCGTCGGCTTGCATGGTGGGTCCGACCTTGATACCGATGGGGTTTCGCACGCCTCGGAAAAACTCCACGTGGGCTCCGTCGAGCTGTCGGGTTCGGTCTCCAATCCAGATGAAATGCGCCGACGTGTTGTAGTGGTGTCCGTTGGCCTCTCGGGTCAGCGACTGCTCGTACTCCAGCAGCAGAGCCTCGTGGGAGGTGAAGAAGTCAATGGTCTGCATATCCTGAGAGGTGTCGGCTCCAATGGTGTGCATGAACTGCAGGCCCTCGGTGATGGCGTCCAACGTCTTCTGGTATCGCTCCTTGGTCTCGAGGTTCTGCACATGCTCCAGCGACCAGTCCACCTTTCGCAGATCGGCAAAGCCCGAAGCAAGCACACATCGAATGTAGTTGAGCGTGGCAGCCGAGTGGAAGTAGGAGGACACCAGACGGGCCGGATCGGGCTTTCGGTCCTCCACGTCGAAGCCGTTGATGTTGTCGCCTCGGAAGGAGTTGATGGTCTTGCCGTCCACCTCCTCGGTGAGCTTGGATCGAGGCTTGGCGTACTGGCCGGCAATTCGGCCAATTCGAACGACAGGAAGTCCGGTTCCCCACAGCAGCACCAAAGACATCTGCATCAGCACCTTGAGCTTGGCCTCAATTCGATCCTGGGTGCAGTAGTCAAACAGCTCAGCACAGTCTCCTCCCTGGAGAACGAAGGCCTTGCCGTTGGCGGCGTCAGCGAGCTTGGATCGCAGCTTCTCAATCTCAAAGGGCGAGACCAACGGAGGCAGCGACTCCAGCTTCTCCAGCGCAGCCTCCACTCCGGTGTAGTCGTCGTAGACCACGTCCTGAGTGATGGGCTTGGACTGCCAGGAAGTGGGGGCCCAGGCGTCGCCCAGGTCGGGCTTGGGCAGCTGGGCGGCCTCCTTGGACTTGGAACGCAGCTTGGCGGCGGACTTGGCCCCCTCGGAGGCCTTGAGAGGTGTAGGGTCGGTGATTACGACTTTGGGAGGCATGGTTGTGGTTGTGGGTTGGTGACTTGGTTCTCGAGAAGACGAGAGTTTGAAATATTCTACACACCGAGTGTTTTCGATAGCCGCACGCCGGACGGATCAACTCTAACGTAGGGTAGTATTTGGGGATGGTGGACAGCAGCAGACGTGCAGTAGAGTCTCTGGATGGGTTAAAAGAGTCATGGTCGTTATTTGTGCAGCATTGAGACGCGCTAGCAATCTCGAGCTTTCCAACCGACTGTTCTCACCCATCAGGCTGACCACTTCCTACTCCACCCAACCCCGCAAGGTTGTATAATGAAACTCAATGCGGCAGATTTGATGTGGCCAAAAAAGAGGAGCCATGTACAATGACTGATTATGACTCTTTCTGCCGCTTTCGTGGATAGATGGGGAATATTGTTGTCTGCGTTCTTAGTCCAGGACTTGGCATTAGCAGCGGTGGTGCATTAGCCGTTTTCTCCTGTTACAGAGGAAGGGTGAGTGGCGGACTAAATCTGTATCTCACTGATGACACATTAACTTCAATTGGATGAGTTTATGAGCTGGTTTTTCCGTCTGTACGGGTGATGGGTCAGATTCTCAAGTTAGGAGTGTCAGCAAAATACGGCACTCTCCAGTAGCAACTGTTGTTCAAGGTGTGTCCCTCATGCTGCCTGCCACTCGTCGTTAAAATGCTCGCTTAATTAGTCCTCTGCTTACTTGGGCTTGTATTGTTTAACAAATGGGGCAATTGGCCTAAAAGACTCTCAACGTCTCAACGTTGCCCTTCACCTGATCTCTCAAATAACACTCGTTTGCGTGTCGATCTCGGGCATGGAACTTTTATCTGACCGTCCCCTGAGCCCTTTGGAAGATGCCCTCAGCAGGCAAGCTGCTGAAACAATACGACTGTGTAATCAGAAATCACGGCAGGTGCAGTTGAGGCTTTATACGGAAACAGCAGAGGCCAAGACAAGACAATAAGACAAGACAAGAGAAAAACAGACAAGGCTCAGACACTGGAGCTAATCACTGAACATGAAAATGCGAAGAGTGAAACGATGCAAGCAGCTTGTTGATAGTGGATGCACACCCTGACAGCTGTCACTTTAGACCGCAATCCTCGTATACGTAGTAGCTAGATAGCGTGGGCAAAATATCCGGCCACAATGCTAGTGTGATTATACGAGTACGGTAGTTTTGTTGACTCTTTTACTGCACAACTTCCGTGTGACTAGGCCTGCCAGATATCGCCTCACCACTGTGCCCCTCGTCTGACCTGCATAGTAATCTACACAGCACATCACCACGTGATATATCTTTAAACTTACCCCGCAAGATCCAGAGCTGGCTAGTGACAATATAGTCACACTCTTTCCGACCGTTTTCTAACCAAGCTCGTTATTGCCTCACCACACCTCGCAACTGTCACACAATTCCCAAGTCACGTGAACTCCCCACACAACCTCACCGCAACTAACCGCTCACCCCAAACACACCCCAACAGCAAACTCAGCATCATGGGAAACACTCAGAGATGCTGGATCTGTCTGGGCACAGAGGAAGACCCGCCTCCCTCGGACCAGGGTTACAAGTGGAGACACCCCTGCCAGTGCTCGCTCACGGCCCACGAGCTGTGTCTGCTGGACTGGGTCCAGGAGGTGGTCCAGAGCCATCCTGAAAAGGTGGCCGAGTCGGACTCCAGTCGCCACAACCACAGAATCATTGTCCCGTGTCCCCAGTGCAAGGCCGACATTGTCATCGAGGACGAAACCCCGTGGCTTCTGTACGTGCGGCAAAAGGTGGAGCAGGGAATGGGCCATGCGCTCATGTACACGGTGTTTGCCACCACAGGAGCAGCAGCCACCTACTTTGTCCATTCCACGCTCTATGGACTGGGAGCTCTGGCGATTCGAAGCTTCTGCACGCCAGATATGGCCACAGAGCTGCTTCGAATCAGAATCACACCCACAGCAATCGAGATTCTGCCCCCTACTCTCAACCAGACCCTGCTGATCCCTCTGATCCCCGTGGTTCTCGTGGGATCTCGGTTTGGCACCCATCTGCTGGCCGGAATTCTGCCTCTGGCCCGTCTGGCCTCCGTGCCCCCTCACAGATACTTTGACGACTACCACATTTTCACGTGGCTGCCGCTCATGAAGGTCATCTACGACAAGATCTACAGCGTCACGGTGCACCGAGCTCTGCGACACTTCGCGGTCCAGGCTCGCCCCCAGCTTTTCCAGCAGCACACCAACGGCGTTCCTGTCGAAGGAGCAGACGCTGTTCTTCTGCTTGAAGAGGAGGCTGCTGCTCTCCAGGCCCAGGTGGAGCAGAACAACGTTCCTGGGGCCTTCCCACGTGATAACCACGATGCTCCCGGCCTTGCTCCCGGACTTCAGGACATTGGCCGAGAGCTGATGCGTCTGCGAACCAACGGAGACGACGCTGCATATGACGCTGTGATGCAAACGCTCGTGAACCGAGCTCGTGACGAGCACGGCTTTGTGGACGCCGAGCAGGTGATGGGCTTCCTGGAGGGTTTCTTCGATGAGCTGACGCTGGAGAACGATGTCACCATCGACGAGCTCATGCTGCGGCTCGAGGAGTATCGGGATGAGCGAGAAAACGCCGCTGCCGAGGAAGACAACAACTTTGGACAGCTGGGTCTGTTCAACCGAATTCTGGAACAGGCCGTGGGAGCTATTGGTAACAACCAGCAGCAGCAGCAAGCACCCCAGCCTACTAACAGCGCAGAGCCCGACATTTCGTGGATTCTGGGCCAGTATTCCCTCATTACACGGGTGGGCAACGCTCTGTTGTTCCCTCTGTACTGTGGCGCCATGGGAGGACTTTTGTCCGGCATTCCTTTGGTGCGAAACGTGTTCACAACACGTGTCCGACGCAACATTTTGGGCGGCGTTCTGCTCATTCTGCTGCGAGACGGCTTCAACATTGTGACGGCATATCTCCGCGTTCGACAACTGACGTCGAAGCGGGTTCGTAACTTTCGGCCCCAACGCCGAGAAGACAATCCCCCTACTAATCGCCCTCGTGGCATGTTCCCTCGTGTTCATTTTACCATTAGCAATGTCTAATATGTTTGGTGACATCCACAACTGGCTGGCGGCCGGCTTGTTCATGTGGCGGCTTGATGTTCGCGAGCCCAGTCTCGGCGAGTACGAGCCGTTCCGCAGGGGAACAACAAGTTAATATATGAGTGAAAGAGTGTTTGATAGTAAATGTGGAGCGCGTAGCTGAAGCAACTCACGAATGCGTACTTGGGAAGAATACCGTAGATTCTCTGGTAGTTACCGTGTATATACTTAATGCGAATCATATCTGAGGTTGACTGAGGCATTCGCACACACCAGTGAAGTTTTAGGTAACTTGGGTTACGCAGTGTCAGGGAGCCAGCTGAAGATTTTCAAGTACCGTGGATTTATAACGAGTCTGAGCGAAGGCACCCTATCAAAAACGAGGGCTTGTATTGCTTATCTCCGACTTCTCCAAGCTGTCCATGGTACTTGTACAATGTTGCACACACAGCTCACAGTCGCATGTTTTCTTTCATAAGTTCATTATTCTATATGCAGACGATGGTGAGTCGTGGTTATACAAAAGTGTCCGGAACAACCATCACATTCCGGGCTCCATGCAGTTTTTAGTCCGTGTATGGCAGATCAGCTCTCCTAGCTCACCGACTCGAGGTACTTGTTGAGATGCAGGTCGAAGAGGGTGCACCGGATGGGCATGTCCAACTGGTAGAAGGGCGACTTCATGACGTAGTCAGCAAACAGCTGGTAGACCCTCTTCAGCACCGAGTCGACAAACTGCTGGCGCAGGTCTGTGATCAGCAGAAACTTGATGCCTGTGACTGTCTGGAAACACGTAAGCGCGTATTTTTCCGTCTCCATCGTCTGGATGCCTGACGAGCCCTCAATGGGCGATAGCTTGGCCGAGATGGCGTGCACTCCATGGAAGGTACCGGCCAGCACGAGATAGTCGTTTGACGACAACTTGGCGAGTTCCGTGCCATAGTCGCGCTGGAAAATGAGTCCACCGGCCTTGTTGAGAATGTAGAGTGCGTACACGGTCATGATCTGCTGTGGTTGTGCGGGTTTCAGATCACGTGTGGAGGGACCGTGGAACCGTGATGTTGTGCGGTGCTTTACTGTAGCTTCAGAGTTGGGGTGCGTCGTCACACTCCGTCGCGATCTTACTTAGTAAGCGCCAGGTGTCAGATTGGGCTAATTAGACGTGAAGGTTAGGGGGTGAAACAGATGTATAGGTGACGATGAAAAAGAGCAGATCTGCATCTAAGGAAACGGCAGCTGTGATTGGAGAGGTTTAATGGTCTATTTGTTATTAACCACCACCACCATTTGACATCTCCGCTCACGTCACGTGCCTCTGACACCCCCAGACGTGGGTCAGATTTTAAAAGCTAATGAAAGGCAGCAAATATGTCCTAAAATGTGAGTGTACCGTGACGATCATAACTCTCAGTTATAGACGTGTTCCGACGCCTCATACGAAGCGCAGTCAACGCCCGGAACAAGGCACCAGGCGGCTATTTGGCGGCTCCAAGTCGACACGCTAGGCTCAGTTTGGACTGCCAGTGGTCTCCTGGCCATTATAGTGCCGCTCCAAGCTCCCCATTACGGCTCACACAAGGTGCGTCCATCTGAAGCTAGCTCGGATAATGACCCTCACAGGAATTTAACTTACCCCACCGTTCGACTGTTAGAGCCGGTGCCAGGGAAGAGCAGTGCGCTCAATAGAGGTGTCATATCCAACGGGATAATATTTTGTGCAACGGCTCGGCTCGCACTCGAACGTCCAGGCAGATAGGTTCCCCTCATTTATTATCGCATGGCCCGGCTCAGTGTCTCAAACCGCCACACCAGAAAGAGTGTGTGTCTCGCACGTCTCGCACGTCTCTACTGCCGTCATGTCCCACTTTACCTTACCGTACACCTTAATAAACTAACCACCAAAAGTCCCCACATAGACACACTCTCACTCCCACTTGACATGCATTGCTAAACTCAAGAGTAATCAACCAGCAGCAGAGTCACCGTCAACCATGAAAGCAACTCTCCGAGCAATAGTGGACATTGGCTCCAACGGCATCCGCTTCAGCATCTCGTCCGTCAGCCCCAACCACGCCCGAATCATCCCCTGTCTCTATCTTGATCGCGCCCCCATCAATCTTTTTGACGACTCTCCACCGCCCACAGAAACCGAAGAGGATGAAAACGACGGCCAGAGCTCCGTCAACACAAACACAGGACCCCCGGCCCCCGGCCCAGGTCACACGTCCAGATCCATCCCTAAACACGTGGTCGTGGACGTGTGCCAGTCCATGCTGCGGTTCAAAAACACCTGCACAGATTTTGGAGTCGGAGAAGAGCACATTGACGTGCTGGCCACCGAGGCCGTGGCAGAGGCGCCCAACGGAGAGGAGTTCCGGGCCATGGTCAAGGAGACCGTCGGCTGGGACGTCCAGATCATGTCGCTCAGAGACGAGGCTCTCTACGAAGCCTACGGAGTCGCCTCGGCCTTCTTCCACGTGAACGGACTCTACATGGATCTCGGAGGTGGCTCGGCCGTCATCTCGTGGATGGTTTGCGAAAACGGAAAGTTTTCGCTGTGCCGAGACCCCGTCAAACTCCCATATGGAGCTGCGGCGATCACCAGACGTCTCATGATCAACAGAGAAGATCCCACCGACCTGTACAATGAAATGGAAGCTGCTCTCAAGCATGCTGTAGACCATATCACCCAGGACGACACTTCGCCCTTGCTTCAATCCATGCATAAATATGCCAAGCAGACTGGAGGTTACAAGCTGTACGTGTCGGGAGGAGGATTCCGAGGTCTGGGACACCTCCTGCTGTCCCAGTCGGGCCAGTACCCTCTCCCCGTAATCAATGGCTTCTCTACTACCGGTCACGCCATTCGTGAGCTCTCCCAGAGCCTCAAGTCTGAGGTCATGGAGCTATACGAGCAGTCTGAGCCTCCTTCACTGGCTACCTCTGCTCAAAACTCCGCTAGTGCCTCCAACACTCACACCCCGGCCTCCTCGCCGCCGCCACAGCCCGCAGACCTGCAGAAGATCTTTGCTCGAAAGAAGAAGAACTTTCGAATCTCGTCTCGACGAGCCTCCCAGATTCCTGCCGTGTCGCTGTTCATTTCAGCAGCCGTGGCTGCATTCCCCCGAATCAGAAAGATTCTCTTCTCCCAGGGTGGCATTCGAGAGGGTGTCCTCTTCGCCAAGATGACCGAGTCCATTCGAAACTTGGACCCCGTCATTGTGGCCACATCTCCCTACGCCGGTCTACTGGCTCCCTCCTACGCCAAGGTTCTCACAGGCTGCATTCCCCCTGCTGCGCCTCAGCTCATCACCCAGCGGCTCGTTGGAGCGCTCTGTAACACCATTTTTGTGCACTCCTCGTACCCCAAGGAGGTGCAGCCCTTCATTGCTCTGCAGGTTGCATCCTCCGGTGTCATTTCAGGCGCCCATGGTCTCAGTCACGAGATCAGAGCTCTCCTGGGTCTCTCACTTTGCCACAGATGGGGTGGAGATCTGGCTGACAAGTCCTTCTACAACTCGCTGGTGGACATTGTTCAGCCCAAAGATCTCTGCTGGTGGGCTTGCTTCTGCGGAGCAATCATGCATGTGGTTTGCGGAGTCTATCCTGGAGGAAACATCAAGGGATACCCCTTCGAGATCACCGTGTCGGACGTGTGGGAGGCTGCTGCTACCAACGAGTCCAATGCATCGCCCATCCCTGCTTTCGGTTTTGAGCTGACTATCAGAGCCAGCAAGTCGCACCCCAACCTGGCTGCCCCCAGTGTGCGAAACCGAATCAACAGTCTGGGCAAGCGAATGAAGCGTCTTCGAAAGGAGTTCGGAGGAAGAAAGGTGGAGGTTGTGGTGGAATGGTATTAATTGGGAGGCTGTGGACTGGGAACATTAGGATATAACGAGATCATGTCTCTGAATGCATTAATCATGAGTGAGTGAGTTTTCTGTATATGTGTGTATAGGATTGTAAAAGGTGAATATGTTGAGCCCGTTTAATTACTACGTGATTAGCTGAAGAAAAATAAGGGCAAAAAAGTTGTTCTTCAATTGTGAAGATTGAAGAATCGAATGATTATGCGGAGGATCGAACTCCGAGCCTCCCCGGTGTGAGCGGGACGTGATAACCATTACACCACACAACCGAACTTAAAAAACAGGAGAAAGTTGCCTTTGCTAGACCCAGATCTCATCACGTGATATCTTTAGAATAAAAAAAAAAAAAAAAA